>PVKS010009108.1:0-45146 GCA_004027875.1 Aplodontia rufa | reverse complement strand
TCACTTTCTCATATATTCATTGGCTTGATCAATGTCCTCTGGTGAGAAGTCTCTATTTAGTTCTTTGGCCCATTTATCAATTGGGCTGTTAGTGTTTTTGTAGTTGACATTTTTGAGGATTTTGTAGATTCTGGATATGAGCCCCCTGTCAGAGGAATCATAGCCCATGATTCTCTCCATTTCTGTAGGAAACCCCTTGACTCTTTTGATTGTTTCCTGAGCAGTAAAAAGCTTTTTTGCTTTATGACATCCCATTCGCTGACTTTTGACTTTACTTCCTTCACTTTAGGAGTCATGTTGAAAAAGTCTTTGCCTACTCCCAAATGCTGAAGTGTTGGACCTAATTTGTCTTCCAGCAGTTGCAAGTTAGCTGGTTTAATACCTAGCTCCTTGATCCATTTTGATTTGATTCTTGTGCAAGGAGAAAGATATGGGTCTAATTTCAGCTTTCTGCAAGTGGCTGACCAGTTTGTCCAGCACCATTTGTTGAAAAGGCTGTCACTTCTCCATGTAATATTTTGTCCCCCTTTGTCAAAAATCAGACGTTTAAAGATTTGAGGGTTTGTTTCAGGGTATTCTATTCTATTCCATTGGTCTTCTTTCCTATCTTGATACCAGTACCATGCTTTCTTTGTTACTACGGCTCTATAGTATAGTTTTAAATCTGTATGGCAAAACCACCTGTTTCGTCTTTCTTGCTTAGTAATGTTTTGGCAATTCTAGGTTTCTTATTGTGCTAAATGAATTTGAGAATAGCTTTTTCTATGTCTGTAAAGAATGACATAGGTATATTTATAGGGATAGCATTAAATCTATATAGAGCTTTTGATAGAATGGCCATTTTTATTATATTAATTCTGCCTAACCAAGAGCATGGAACATCTTTCCATCTTCTTATGTTGTCTTGGATTTCATTCTTCAATGTCTGATAATTTTCATTGTAGAGAATTTTGATTTCCCTTGTAAGGTTAATTCCCAAGTATTTTATTTTTTTCAAAGATATTGTGAATGGGACTGATTTCCTGATTTCTTCATCAGTCCTATTATTATTAGTGTATAGAAAGGAAGGCCTAATTCTTTTTTTTAATATAGAAGGACAGAGAGAGAGAGAGAATCAATTTTTATTGAGTTTTTCACATGGCTTTCGTTGCTCTGACACTTATTTGTGTATATGTGTGCTGGGGTTTGAACCCGCGTACTTGCACATGCCAGGCAAGCTCCATAACCGCTGAGCCACCACTCCAGCCCCAGGAAGGCCTAATTCTTAACCCCAACCTGACTCATCTTTTCATCTAGAGAGCATAGGGTGTGAAGTGTGTGCAGGGCTGGTGGGTGTACACCTGGGAGTCCAGGGACAGGTCTGTGTCTGTGAGCAGGGAAAGCATGAGAGTGTGTGTGCCTGTAAGCAGAACTCGGAAAGCTCTCAGGGCAGAGCTTTGTGCAATAGTGAATGAACTTAAACAGCATTTTTCCTTGAGGAAGGTTTGCGGTTTTCTAATTCTCATCACAAAGGCACCATGAATGCTAGCAACAGCCTTCTGGGCTTGTTACTCTTCTTAGAAACAGGGAGAGACTAAAATACTTCTCTTCAGAAATCTGACCCCACCCTTCCTTCTTGCTCCTGGGTTTTGGACAGAGAACACCAGTCCCAACCCAGGATTCATCCATCCAGATTCGTGGCCTATCCTGGAATCTTTGACCTTACCTGGCTGTAGAAAGAGCTGAGGATGGTGAGGGTTTCATTCAGTAAACTTAGTAGACATAGAAATTTGGGGTCCTGGTAATTAAACCGCTCACCAAAGACAATGGAGCAGATGGCATTGGCCGTGATGGAATGAAAAAGGAGTGTAGGGTCCATTTAGGTTCCTGGAGATGAGAGGTCCATCATGGAGGTCTGGATGTCCCCTGCATTGCATTGTTGCCCTGGGCGACTGTGACCTGAACTTGGAGTGTATGGTTGATTTCTCTATTTCTTGGCCAGCCCATCTTTCACTGAGCCTTTGAGTCGAAGCTTCCCTTTCTGCACATCTCCCCATCTGTGTCTCTTATTCTTCTGGTGTCTGTCTTAGTCTGATTTCTTTGTTCTTCTGTTCTCTCTCGCTTTCTCTCATCTTTTTTTTTCTCTCCCATCTGTCTTGTCCTGGATTATTTCCTCTGAGATTGTCAGTACTCTTTTCTGTCCCTGTGCTTTGTATTCCCCTCTCCTTTGCCTCACTCATATTTTATATCCTCTTTCAACTCTAACTCTTTCCCTTGACATTTGTATTTCTACATCTTTTTTTTGTATCCTGAGCATTTCTTTGTCTTGCTTCCTGTGTCTCTCCCTCTCTCCTTCTGTTTCTCTAAGTACTTCATTCACTTTCTCTTTTTGTCTTGGTCTCCACTTTTTCTGTCCCTGAACCTGTCTCTGCCTTTACCTGCCCCTGTCTCTGAGTCCTGTGCCCAGTTCCGATGCTCACCCTGGGATTTCCGCAGCTCCTCCACCAAATTCTAAGCCTCCTGCTTGATTCACCCTGCTTGCCCATCCCAAAGTCCTTCATGGTGATCAGACAGAACCTCTGGAGGACTTTCCAAGACTTTCCATTGGCAAAGCTCACACCTGATTAATGGGGCACAGGGGGAAGGTTTGGAGGACTCGTGTGATGTTCACTCCACCAACAACCCCAGCTCCCATCTGTCCCCCACTCACCAGTTAGCTGGAAGATGCAGTCTGTGATGGCAATGAACCCTCAGCCAGGAAAAGCCTCAGCTTGATCCACAAGAGCCTCCCTTATTGCATCATATCCACACAGGATAACAGCAGGCTGGGGCCCCAGGTACACTGTGAAGACATCCCCATATTTCTCCCACAACTCTGGAGGCAGGTGCCAGATCTCACTAACCCAAAAAAAGGATCTTCTGGTCTAACACCCTGATTGCTCCTTCCAGTGCAGCCTGAACCCTGCTCTCTGCAACCACATCAGGGAAGAACAAAAACTTCAACTTTGAGGCTTCATTCAAGTCTTGTACCATGTCCTTCCCAAGTGGCCTTTGCCTCTTAGCATTCTCAATAATTTTCCCAGCTCTGAGTTTTATGAATTACACTACCCTCACTCAATCGCCAGACTTCTCCTCCCTTTACTGCAGGACCAAACCTCCAAGTCTCAAGACTCTCTGAATTTTGCCCTCTTCTCTATCCTCCCACCATGCATTCTAATAGGAGTTCCAGAAGCTCCTCTACCTGCTTACTGGGCCAGATCATCTGAAAGAAAAGAATCCCCAACCTTCTCTGGAAACCACCATCCCAAGTTACACCATCAACTGTCTTGCTACCTTGAGCTCTTTTCCCCTCTATCTATCCCTCCTTTCTTCCTTCCCCTTCCATCTGACCCCCTGGAAGGACTTAAGAAAGCCTTGAGAGTTTATTTGCAAAATGTTGCCCAGGAAGGACAGAGGCCAAGGTCCCAGAGGCAAGTGGCCCTTGGAGGTGTGGCGACCCCAGATCCCTAATAGAAAGAAGCTGATGAGGCTGATGAGGAGTGAGAAGCCAAAGGGAGACATCGACCTCTCTGAACCTGATGTCTGTTCTTCTGTCTCTACTGCAAGGCAGGCTACTTTGATTGCTTAATTTCTGTGGTTGGTGGAGGAGGGTGTGCCAGGAATCTACCTTGGCAGAGCTCCTAGTAACTCTTCAGAGCCCACAGGCAGTCCAAGGGAGGCAGGTACTTGGAGACCACATGTTCAGCTCTCAGTGTTCAGTCCCAGAGCCAGCTTCCCATTGGCCCCTGACTGGCTGGAGATATCTCCATGAGGAAATCCCTTGAGTGTACAAGGACATGCCAACAGGCTGGTTTCAAGTGTTTTCATTGCTAAGTGGCTCTCAGCCATTTTCATCAGTGGATGGCATTCCAGCATGAGAGATTAAGAGTGTTGGCAGGCAGAACAGGGGCCTCCTGTGCCCTTTGGTGGCAAGAATTTATTCTGAGTATTAAAAAAAAGTGCTATATGGAGGTGACATGATCTTATGGAAGAGGTCCGGTTCCATCTGGGGTGAATATAAAGGGTGGCTGATTTTCTCTTTTACTCATTTCTTCACATGCACCTCACCAAATATTTTGAACACTTGTCATAGGCCACACACCGCCCCATGTGCTCTGAGTACAGCTCAGACAACAAGCTGGCCCTTCACAGAGCTGGGCTTAAAGGAAGGGAAACATTCTCACACAAAGTCTTCTGAAAAGATTCCTTACATTAAGTCACAGGCAAAATGGTGGGGATCTGAACTCCTGATCCCGGGTGGTCAGGCTCTGGGAGTTTATTTAATTTCAAATGATTTAAAATAGGTATCAGGGAATCCCAAGGTACCATTGTGGAATTGAAGTGCTCAGGGCATGTGGACTGAGGAGGCCCTTTCATAGAGAGAAGCAGCTGGGAGAGGCAGCTAAGAATGAGAACAAGGGGGAGTATGGTGGTGTGTGACTGTGGCCACAATGTGGAGAGACCTCAGGGTACTGTGTGAAGTGGAAGAATCAGACAGAAACGATGATATATTGCATGATTCCATTTATGTGAAACAGCCAGAATAGGCAAATTCATAGCAACAGAAATGAGACTGGTGTTTGCAGGGCCAGGGCAAGGTGGATTGAGGAGTGGCTATTTAATAGGTTTAGGGGTTTGGGACAAGTGACAGAAATGTCTGGAACAAAGTGGTGGTGGTTATACATCATTGTGAATTAACTAAATGGCACCAAATTCTGCACTCTAAAATGGTCATTCTTATGTTATATGAATTTTACCTCAATGTAAATATATATGTGGGGAGGAAGGCACTGTGGGGAAGGTTTGGGTTCTACAGCCAGAGTGCAATCTGGCTTCTCCACTCAATAGCACTGTGACCTCAGATAAGGATGCCCTTGCCTGGCCTGTTACACCTTTATAAAATGGACATGGTCACCACACCCTCCACAGGGGTCACTGTTGGGGGAGCAGTCAAGAGAATTCATACAGGAAGTCCTTCAACACAAGTGAAGGAGCACAGAGTTCATAAATGGGGACTGTAGTTATTCTAAGTAAGGGAGAATTTGTTCAGCATGAGCTGTGTTGGGAGAAAGAACTTCGGAAGTACCTAGAGCCAAGTTTCCCTTTTCCTCCCAATTTCTAAATATACACCAAGAAAGGGGCTTGATTATTTTTGAGTCACTTATAACTTCTACAACTCTATTATAGGGGAGAGCAGTACACCTGAGAACCCTGGAAGAGCTACAGCATGATGGAAGGAAATGAGACTACACAAAGGACTTCCCTATATTGTTTCAAAGGACACAAGATGCTGATTCTTAGAAGCAGGAAAATGTGGAGGGAATCAGGTGTCATTCTCTTCAGAGGTAGAAACTCTTAATGACCCTGGAATCCTTTGGCCCTCGTCCCTCATCCCATTCAGCAAGACTGGAAGGAGATCTGGTATGTTGGGGGTACTCTGCCCACACCACTCTCCTGGGGAGTGAGGTCGATGTTCTCAGGAGCCACAGGGCTGGCCACAGTGAAGTTCTGGAGGATGGTGGTGAAGAAGAGGAACAGTTCGTTGCGGGCGATGCCTTCACCGAGACAAATGCGCTTCCCTGTGGGCACAGAGGAACAAATGTGGGCACAGGGCTGTGCACATGCTTTTCCCTGCCACATCCCTGAGCCCGGGCACCTGTGCTTTGCAAGGGATTTTCATAGGCTTGACCTTTAACCTGTAATTCTGTGTGGATCATTCGGAAGTCCCCAAATATGAAACCAGATGCAGATCTCTGGATGGATACTCTATTTGCAATTTATTGGAAAGAGAATGTAGCTTTTATTCTATTACCAAAGGTTTAGTGACCCCATAGGAGATAAGGACCCTCTTGGGCTTGGGTGTGTGCCTTATCTACACACATTGACACACCTCTCATCTTTTTAGTGTTCTTCATTTCTCGTAGAAGAACAATACCTATCATACAGGACTACTGTGAGGATGAAGTTAGTATTTGTAGAACTCTTAGACGAACACGTAACTACTGATAAGAATCCTACAGTTGGGACTGAAGGGGTAGCTCAGTGGTTACAGCACTTGCCTACCATGCTCAAGGATGCAGGTTCAAACCCCAGAACCACAAATACAACTAAGTGTTGGAGAAACAAAGGCCAGATGAAAGAATAAATAAAATTGATTCTCTCTTTCTCTCCCCTCTCTCTTAAAAAAAAATCCTATAGTTGTAGATATTGTTTTGTGTTTGCTTCTGGGAACATGCGTATTTCTCTGACTTATCTTCTTGTTTCAACCTGAAATCCACCAAGCTTTGAGAATCCCCCACCAAGCAAAAAAAAAAATTGTTCATGAAGTTGTGAATAGGACAAATGCACATGAGCAGGGATTCTATGGAGTACACTAGATTATCAGAGGTGCTTGGAACCCCCACTTGTTTAAAGACCACAGGCTTGGAAAGGATCAAGAACAAAGACATCTTGAAAAATCAAGCAGAGACACAGAGAACCTCCCCGGCACTTTGTGCTTTCTCATCTGCAAATTGACAACCTTGGGAAGGTTGAGTTGAGGACAAGTTTCCAAACATCCCCTGTGATTGCAAAGTGGCACCTGTGAGGATGTACCTGGCATGGGGTCCCTGTCTTTTGACATACCCAGGTGTCAGGAGATGTGACCTTAGAAGCACTCAGGGCAGGTGTCTGAGATGAATCTTTTGGAACTGGTTCTGTGACCCAGATTTTTCCAGAACAGGCTAATCCCTCTCCCACTTGGCACAACCTCCCCATTCCAAGGACTGTTTGACACCTTTTGATATCTCCTTGGCTCTAACATTCTTTTCTGTTTGTTTGGTTTTTTTATTGTTGCTTTTGTTGTTATTTCGGGGTTTTTTCATTTGTTTGTTTTTTGGCACTCAACCACCAACCATATCCCCACCCCTTTATTTATTTATTTGTTTGCTTGTTTACTTGTTTATTTAATTCATTTTGAGTCAGGATTTTGCTTAGTTGCTCAAAGCCTCATTAAGTGGCTGGGGCTGGCTTTGAACTTGCTATCCTCCTGCCTCAGCCTCCTGAGCCATTGGGATTACAGGCATGGGCCACTGTGCCCAGCTGCCTCTAATATTGTTTTGACTCAGTTTGTCTTTTTATGCAGGCAAAGTCTGCCCATGTCTTTAAAAATACATGACAAGCACTGTTTATGTTCATTTAAATTTTTTCTACTCTTTTTACTTTCTTTCATTTTCAAACTCCTTGTCTATTCTTCTATTTCTATCTCTATTACCCTACTATACTTTTCATTTCCCTTTAAAGATACCTTACGAATTGTTCATTTGGTGTTTTCCTCTCTACTTATGTCTTTCTTTTTCCTGTATCTCATTCTGTTTCTCTCCCTCTTCTTCCTGCATTTTCCCATTCTCCTCCTCCTCCTCCACTTTCTCTCCTTTTTATTCCTACTTCACATCATTCCCCTCCCACCTTCCTCTAATGTATCAGGTTCATTCTGACTCTTAACAAACTGCCTCTTTCTGCTATGATCTCCCCCTATTACTGTGCCCCTCTCTGTCACTCTGTCTCATCCACATCAATTTTTTATTGCTTAGTTTTCCATCTCCACCCTCATTTCTCTACATCTGCCTCTCTCTAAACTGAGGATAGAACTAAGAATGGGGAATTGAACTTTATCCCACCACCACATGTGTTCTCAGGCTTCACTGACCACAGAATGAGGACTCTGAGGATTATTACATTCAACAAAGCCAGGGGCTGGGGCTGAGACCAAAGTCACTGAAGTTACTGATCATACTCAAAATTACAGACTTCCTCCCAAAAGGTAAGGAGCCTGGACACTGGACTTTCCTTGGGTGGAGTCTTAAATTAAACTTGGTATACAACTGTCTGGCCACTGAGTTAACTGCAACCCAAATTAACATTAGGGGAACTGTAGCCTAACCTGGGAGCACAGTCCTAAAACAAGAAAGCAGGGTCAGCCAATCATAGCACTTGAACTTCAGCCAATCACAGGCTGCAAATTGTTCAGCTGCGTTCAAAGGTGGCAAATACAGTTTTTCTCAGTTCCTTTTTCTGTCTGTAAACAGTGCCTGCCCATGTTGCTGGGTAGAACTCTAAATGTTAACCTGTTCAGGATATGGTCCAAATCATAAAAATTGTTGCTTTGTTCAAACAAGCTCTACAAAATGTAATTTCTCTAAAGTTTTCTTTTACCAAGCCAGAGTGGGAACAGAGAAAAGTGTGCCAAAGACCTCCTTCAGCCCAGATGCTCAGGGTAATCCAAGCTCCTCCCCAGTCTTGGAGCCCCAGCTCAGCTGAACTCTTTACCCTTATCCCTTTCCTAATCTACACCCAGAACTTCTTACTGTTTCTCAAATGGGCCATGTAGACTCTGCCCCTGCTCTGACCTCCACCTGGAACACTTTTCTGTAGCTGATTAATACTCACCCATGAGGCCTCAGCTTGGAAACCGGTTTCTCAGGTAAGCTCTTCCTCACTTACCCACCAAAATTAGTATTTCTTATTGAGTGCTCCCAATGCCTGATTAATGATAATACTTGCCCCCATTTGCATGTACTTTGTGTCAGATAGTTCTTAGCCTAAGGCAGGCATTAAATCATTTAATTTTATTAGTATTTGGGACTAATAATGAATGTCTGTCTCCCCTGCTGGATTGTCCCTTCTCTGAGAAGGATCTGTGTCTTTATGTAATTTGTTTTTTGTGTTATTTTTAGTCCCCAAAAAAGCACTGAACTCAAAGTAGTGCATTAGTTTTGGGTTGGTGCTGTTTGGGGGGGGGGGTTGTTTATTTTTTAAGAAAGTGAATTTGTTTACATCTAGAAATTTTCAAACACTTGCCCAAGGTTCTGCTTAACAAAATGTGCCTTAGGACACATTCTCACTTCTCAAGTGTGTGGGTAACATTGCAGTAAAAATAGAATGGCAAAGTGCACGTAAAATAATTAATATGTACTAAGTGCTTAAAGAACAAAGAGCTATCATTATTTGTCTCAAGGAGAGGACAGGACCTGCCACTGTTATCCGTGAAAGGATCACAGATCCAACTTACCAATGGAGAAGGGGATAAAAGCTTCATTCTTCTTCAGTGCCCCATTGGCATCCAAAAAGTGGTCAGGGTTGAAGGTGTCTGGTTTTTCAAAGTAACGTGGGTCATGGAGAGCAGAACTCAGGATGGGGTATACTTCAGTGTTCTAAGGAAAGTTTACAAGATCAAAAAAAAAATTCCATTTCATCAAGAATACATGTGAAAATACATTCTAGCCAGAATGTGGGGAATGGTACACTCGTTATTGGTGGGACTGTAAATTAGTACAAGCATTTTGGAAATCAGTAGGGAGATGCCTCAAAAGACTAGGAATGGAACCACCATAGGATCTAGCTGTCCCACTCTTCGGTATTTATCCAACAGAGCTAAAATCAGCATACTATACTAATATGGGTACATATCATAGCAGCAATTCACAGTAGCCATTGTTATGGTCCTAACCCAGGTACTCATCAACAGAGAATGGTTAAAAAAGTGTGGTATATATATTCAATGGTGTTTTTCTCAGCCATGAAAAATGAAATTGTGTAATTTGATGAGAAATGGGTAGAACTGGACAACATCATACTAACTGAAAAAAGCCAGACTCAGAAACTCAGGGTATGGTTGTTTTCTCTTGTAGGCAGAAGCTACAGCAGAGTAAGGAAAATAAGTGGGGCAGACCCCACAAAAATACAAGGGAGATCAGTGAAACAGAGGAAGGAGATTGAGGAAGAGGGAGGAGGAAATGAAGAAACAAATTAACAAAATTATGAATATATCACATTGAATTCCACCTTTATGTGTATCCATGAAGCATCAATTTAAAAAAAAAACAAATAAATACAAGGAAGACCAGTAAAGTGAAGGAATGGAAATGGGAGATGGAGGAGTGGGAAAGAGTGGGGACTGAAATGTAGCAAACTATATGCTTATGTATATGATTTTGTCATAATGAACCCCACTATTATATATAACTATAATACACTAATAAATATATTTATAAAATATTGCCATTCCCCAGCTCTCACATATAAACAATAAACAAATAAAGAAAACAAAACAAAAATTAAAACAAGGAGGCCCTATTGAGAACCCACAAAGGTTGCAATTGGAGGTTAAGACAACAGGGGAGATGTGGGAGCCCAGCTGATCTCACCTTGGGGATGATGTATCCTTGGAAGTAAGTGTCTTTGGTGACCACATGAGGCACACCAACAGGGAGGAGGTCAGAAAATCTCTGAATCTCATGGATGACTGCCTCAGTGTATGGCATTTTGATACGGTCATCAAGGGCTGGGGGGCGGTGTGAGCCAATGACCTGATCAATCTCCTTTTGGACGCTCTCTGCACCAAAAACAGGAACTATGTGAACCTCATTTCACATAGGCATTTCAGCAGGGACCCTGTTTTCTGTGGCCCAGTGATCCAGGAAAATCCTATGGCAAAAGCTTAGATCATTGACATACTTCAGAGAAATCAGCTTGAGGTGATGGAAAGAGAGGGACTGCAACAAAAATTCTCACCTTTTGAAAATCAGTGAATGTAATGAATTGTCTTCCACATGCACAGAAACCATTCAGACACGTAGCAACACATACACACATCCCACCACCACCACCACCATCACCACTAAACAAAGAATTTTAAATTAAGAAATCTAATATAAGAACCTGTCAAACGTTCCCCTCTAAGGTGAAGAGAAAATTAGTATTTTTTTATATTAATTACAGGTGAACACTGTGATAAGTCCTCAGGAATGTAATGCTGGAATAGATCAATGGACTAATCTGTGAACAACTAGATAAAGAAATGAGTGAATAAATCTATCAAACAATATTCCTGAATGGAGAGATTGATGGTTAACAAAATGAGCAAACCAATGACTGAATGTGTGTCTTTGACTTATCAATAGATTGATTAAATAATGAATCGATTAAGAAATGATTCCTTGAGAAATAAAGCAATGAAATTAATTAATCAATAATCACATGAATGTGTGATGTGTGAATGAATAAATTAGTGTATAAACAAAGGGTAACTTAATGGGCAGGTTGAATGATAAATGATGGATGAATAAATTAATGAGTTACTAAGTAGATAAATGAGGGAATGGATGGATGAATGTGGGATAAATTGAAACATTCATTGACAGAAGGATTAAGGAATGAAATCCAGTTCATAAAAAGATGGGTATATGCATGAATGAATGAAGTGAGCCAAAGCCTCAATGATGAATAGTTCATTCAACAATCATTGTGCAAATGATCAACTCATGAATAAATTAATGCAAATATATGTCCTTGGAAGAATCATGGATGAAACAATCAGTGAATGCACAGGAGAAGAATCAATAAAAGGACAGAGAGATGAATTGCATGCAGATGGGCAAAAACAGTGAAAGAATACATTGACTGATTTTACATTCTCTCATCCAACAACATGGCTGACTTAGTGGGAGTTCACTTAAAATCTAGACTTTCTGAAAAAGAGGCTAGGTTGTCTCTCTCATCCCTGTAGGACCCCAGCCCCACCTCTTCAGCCCAAGAGGGGATCAGAAGGCCCTCCCTACTTGCTGTCCCTGGCCCACCTGCAACATGAGGATATTTGAGCATAAGCAGGAAGCCATAGCGCAGAGTGGTGCTGGTGGTCTCGGTGCCAGCGAAGAAGAGGGAGAGCAAGGTAATGAGGAGGTTCTTGTGGTGGAACTCGCTGTTCAGGTTGGACTTTTCCTGAGTCCAGAGGGGTGGAGAAGGAGGAAACAGCTCAGGGGAGACTGGAGCTTCACTGCAGGACTCACCCCTATCTCCCTGGGCCCTCTCCCTCTGTTTCTGGGTCTCATCCTATGGGGTGCACTCTGTTCTCGGCATGGTCACCCATGTTTCTCCATGTCTGTCTCCCTCAGCCTCATCTGTCTTGGTTTTTCCATCTCTTGGGCTTGTTTCTCACTTTTTGCCTCCTACTCTCTGCCTCTGCGGGTCTTTTCTTCTGTTGCTTTTTGTCCCTTGACCTGCATTTCTTCCTCAACCAGCTCCTGTTCTCCCTCTCCCTCTCCCTTTCAATTTCTCCATCCTGCTGTCTCTTTTCTTTCACTTTATCTTCCTTTCTCTTCTGCACCTCCTCAATACCCTCTGTTCTTCTCTGCCCCCTCCACCTTTCCTGCTTCTTTCTTCCCACCTCCCATCTTTCCCTTCCATCCCTTCCTGTCTCCCAGGTCTCACTTTGTCCATGCGGAGCAGGTAGGTATCGATGAAGTCTCTGGGCGCACTGGGGTCCAGGGTTTCACGATGCTTTTCCACACTGTGGCCAATGAAGGTGAGGACTTCCTGCATGTTTTCATAGACTTGCTTGTGTATGCCAGGAAAGGGCTTCAGGAAATCAGAGAAGAACTCAAACACCTGCAAGAAGAAAGGGGCAGTAAGGTCCCCCTCGGGCTGAACCAGCAGTCACAGGGAGGAGGCAACCATCCAGGGTCCAATTACCTCTGGAGGAGTCTCTCTCTCTCTCTCTCTCCAGACTCTATCCTCTATATCCCTTTTCCTCTCTTCTTTCTCTTAAGCCCTCATTTAGTTTATTTCTTTTTCTTTTTGTTTGATTTTAAAACATTTTGGCACATCGTAATTATACATCATAGTGGGATTCATTATCCTATATTCATACGTGCACATAACATTATTTGACTGATCTCATCCCTAATATCTTAAATTTCCCTTCCTTTCTCCTGCCCCATCTGCTTTCTCTACTCAACTGATTCCCCATTCTATCATTGTTATTGTTATTTTAGTGAATCATGATTTTTATATACATGTATCAATCATTGTGGTATATTTGTACACACACGTAGCATAATTGGGTGTTCTTCTCTGAGCAGCCAGAGGAGCACTTCTGGGAGGGAGTGACAGGCGCAGAGACTGGTAAGAAAGGCAGGAAAAAGTAAAGTGACAAGGAGAGACAGGTAAGGAGGAGACAATGATAGAGGGAGCAAAAGATGAAAAAGAGGCATAGGTACTTCCCTGTGCCCTCCCTTCCTTCCTCCCTCTCAATCTCCTTCCTCTACTCTATTGGTCTTCTTTTTATTTTTGAGAGACACCCCCCTTTTAAATACATATTATCTCCCTTCCCTTTGGCTTCTGCATATGAGAAAAACATTTGACCCTTAATTTTCTGAATCTGGTTTATTTCACTTAATATGAAGTTCTCCAGTTTCATCCATTTACTTGAAAATGATATAATTTCATTCTTCTTTATGACTGAGTAGAATATACCACATTTTCTTTATCCATTGGTCTGTTGATGGGCACCTAGTCTAGTTCTGTATTTTGATTATTGTGAATTGTACTTCTATAAGCATTAGTATGCATATGTCACTATAGTATGCTGATTTTGGATCTGCTGGATAAATACCAAGGATTGGGATATCTGGGTCATGTGGTGGTCCTATTCCTAATCTTTTTAGGAACCTCCATGCTTGCATTCTCACCAACAACATATGAGTGGACCTTTATTCCCACATCCTCACCAACAATTATTGTTATTTGTATTCTTGATAATTACCATTCTGTCTGAAGTGAGATAAAATCTCAGTGTAGTTTTGATTTGCATTTCCCTGATGGTTAGGGATGTTGGACATTTTTTCATATATTTGTATTTCTTCTTTTGAGAAATGTTTATTTAGATCTTTTGCCCATTTATTGATTGGGTTATTTATTTTTATGGTGTTAAGCTTTTGAGTTCTTTTATATTCCCCTGTCAGAGGAGTAGCTGTCAAATATTCTCTTGCCTTCTCTCACTTCTCTCTCACACACTGAATTATTTCCTTTGCTGTGAAAAAAATTTTTTTAATTTGATGGCACCCAATTATTGATTTTTGGCTTTTTTTTCTTGTGTTTTATGGATCTTGTCAAGAAGTCAGTGCCTGTGCCAATATGTTGAATTGTTACCCCTAAATTTTCTTTTAGCAGTTTCAAAGTTTCCATTCTAATTCCTAGGTCTTTCATCCACTTTGAGTTGATTTTTGTGTAAAGTGATAGATTGGGATCTCGTTTCATTTTTCTACATATGCATATCCAGTTTTCCCACATCATTTGTCTAAAGGGCTATCTTTCCTCCATCATATGTTCTTGGCAGCTTGTGAAGGATCAGATGATGTATCTATATGGATTTATCTCTGTGGCTTTCATTCTGTTCCACTGGTCTTCATGTTTTTTAATGCCAACACCATACTATTTTAGTTCCTGTATCTCTACAGTGTGATTTGAGATCAGGCATTGTAATGCCCATGGTACTGCTCTTCTCGCTCATTATTGCTTTGGCTGTTCTGGGTCTTTTATTCTTCCAAATGAATTTTAAAACTATTTTTTCTAATTCTATAAAGAATATCATTCCCTCCGATACGTAAGAACGTGCTGAGCTAATTTTTAAAGAAGAATATCACTGGTATTTTGATGGGGATTGCATTGGATGTGTAGATTGTTTTAGTAATCTAATCATTTTGATGGTATTAATTCTGCCTATCCATGAACATCTAAGTCCTCTTTTTTTAAAAATCTCTATGATTCCCTATTTTTATCTCCCCTCTGTTCCTCTTTCTTTCTCTCAATCTTACTACTCTGTTCACCATCTTTCCCACTAAGTATCACCATTCCTCTCTCTCCATGTGGTCTCTGTCCTTCTTCTTACAGTTTCTTTGCCACCAAAGCAGACCATGCCATCATTTCCCACCTCCCTGATTATTCCCCTCATCCCCTCTTCTGCCTCCCACTGACCTGGCTGGAGAAGGAGCTGATAAGTGAGAATGTCTGATAGAACATGTCCAGCAGCCGCAGGAACTCTCGATCTTTGTAGTCAAAGCGTCTTCCAAAGACAATGGAGCAAATGATGTTGGCAGTGATGCACTGGAAGATGAAGGTGGGGTCTAGGCGAGATCCTAGGAGAAGGTAGAAGGTCACAGGTCACAATCTCCAGAGCCTGGGGAGTGCTTGGCTGTTGCCCCATCTCTCTGTGACTGGTCACCACTGCTCGGTAATCAAATAATATCAGTAATAGTTAACACTCATTAGCATATACTATGTGTCATGTCATACTCCTAGAATTCACATATTCATTCATTCTGCTTTCAACAAAATTTTGTAAGTAATATGCCATTCTATTAACACCTCCCTCTTTGTAGATGTACAGGTCTAGTAGTATAAGGTTATAGTGCTTCTCATTATGAGGGCAGGTTTCAGACCCAGGCAACCAGAGACAGAGAAAGTGTGCTGATTGCTCCCCTGCATCTCTTCTTAGTCCCAGGCTGATTCTGTGAGCTACTAGTACTAGCTCCTCAGGGCACAGGTGATACAGAGCTGTAATCAATGTTTGTGCAAATTTGGAAGCCCTAATGGCTCCATCCCTCATTCTCACACGTGCATTTTATCTCTTCTCTCTATCTCTAGGATTCTCTGGCCTTTCATGAATCTTCTTCCTTGCTCATTGATACCTATGCATGGCAGGCTCAGTCCTCAGGGTGGGAAGCAGGGCCCAAGAACATCAAGTGAGAATAAGCTCTTTCTCTCTGGTTCTTATCTGTCTGTCTTCTCTCATTCCTCTCCAAACATCCGTGAGGCTTATCTATCTGTCCCTCTGATTTTCCATCTCACATTCTCTCTTCCTTTCTCTCTTTCTTTCTTCTTTTGCTCCCCCCATCATTGTCTCCTCCTTACCTGTCTCTCCTTGTCACTTTGCTTCTTCCTGTCTTTCTTACCAGTCTCTGTACCTGTCACTCCCTCCCAGCCTCTGTATTGGCATCTGAGTCTCCTGAGAAATGTTGATAAAAGAGATGGCAAAGACTTGGCACAAATGAGATGGACATGCTAACAAAGGGCCTGTTATGGAGAATCCAAAATAACCAGAAGTGCTCCTCTGGCTGCCCCAGAGCAAACACCCCCACCTGCCTCTTTGCCCTCTACCCACTCATTGGCATTTCACCCAAGGAAAAGAAAACAGGTTTTTTTTTAATTTTCAAATGCTAGCCATTCTTTCATTTATCTTTGCTTTCTTTCATAGAAGTCTTATTTTTGCTTTGACACATATAATTAATCCTTAAGTTGATTTCTCTGAACACAAATAAATAGAGTGCTAATTGCTCAGTCTATCTTGAACACTATAAACCTTACATCTCTTTCCCTAACTTTCTTTATTTCTCACTTCCCATCTCTGTTCATCTCTATTCCCATCTCTTTGTGTTCCTCTGTCTCTGCCCTTCTTTCTCTGCCTATGTATACCTCTTTTTTTATTGCTATGCATCCTACATCTCTTTCTCTCTCTCTTTTTCACTTTCTTTCCTCCATGTTTTTGGACCTCACCCTTGGATTTCCTCAGCTCCTCCACCAGACACTGAGCCTCCTCCTGAATCCGCTCCTCGATGCTCCGCTTTCCCATCCCAAAGTCCCTCATGGTGGCCAGAGAGAATCTCCGAAGGGTTTTCCAGCGTTCCCCATTGGCAAAGATCACACCTGGAGACATATGAGAGACATAGTTTGCAGCAGAAGTTTGAAGGAGACTGGTCCTGTCCCCACCCCTTGTTTTCCCTTATCCATCTCCTCTTATCAAAGTACCATTTTCCATACAACCATGACTTTGAGGTCCTCACCATATCCTTGGAAGACTGGCTCAATGATGGCCAGGGTTCCCCGTCCAGAGAAATCCTCAGCTTGGTCCACCAGGGCCTCCCTTATGGTCTCTGTCCCACACAGCATGACCACAGGCTTTCGTCCCAGATACACCGTGAACACATCCCCATATTTCTCTCGAAGCTGCCAAGCATATCCATGCCAGGGTTGATATTAGTCTGCATACATCTCAGTTGTTAAAAGAACAAAGATCCTTAGATGCAAATTGACACATTGAGACCATAGCATTCTACCACTTGCCTCCAAAATTCATGCAAAACACATTCATTCCATCCCAGGAGTCACCAAAGCTTAAAGACTCATCATGAGGCAAATTCCCCTCCAGCTGTGAGGCTGTGAAATTAAAGGAGTTACAGACATCCAAATGCAAAGGTGATACAGGCATAGGAAAGACATTTCCACTCCAAAAGGGAGAGATAGGTAAGAAGACAAGGGTAACTGGTCTCAAGTAAACCAAAACAACAATAGGGAAAACAACATAGTACCCTTGTGATACATGGAAAGCAATTAGAATGAAATAATATGCACTGGAGGCCTTTGCCTACATGATTAAACTCAGGAAGTAAGCAGGCACTGGGCTTGTGGCCCCTAGAGCCAGGAAGCCCTTCATGGATGCTGGCCAACTATAAGACTACCCACGGGCTGGAGTGGTGGCTCAGCGGTAGTGGCGCTAGCCTGGCATGCGTGAGTATGAGAGTTCAAATCCCAGAACCATGTACACAACAAAGTATCCCAGGAATGAAAGTCATATGAAAAACTAAATAAAGATTGCTTCACTCTCTCTCTCTCTCTCTCTCTCTCCCACACACACACACACCCTCTTTCTAAAAATAAAAAAAAATAAAAAAAAAACACCCAAGCCGGACCTGGTGCTTTCATTCACTTGTGCTTGTGCCTGCACTCGCTTCTGTGCACACATTTACTGAGCACCCGCTGTGTTCTAGGCACTGTGTTCAGCTCTGAGTTCAGGTAAATGTGGCATTGCCATGGACATTGGTCCAACAAGGAGAAGAAGTAATGCCTGAGAGCATGTAGCAAGGACCACATCTGGGGATCAGGAAGATCTTCTCAGGACAAAGGATGTTTGATGAGAAATCTAAGAATGTCCAAAAATGAGGCAAGAAGACTATTCCTGTATCAACAAGAGGTAATGGTACAATCCACCCTTAATGTTAAAAGATCCCAAATGATTTCCCTAAACTCTTCCTGCAAGAAAACAGAAATCTTTGCTACAATGAAGAATGGGGGATTAGACATGTCCAAACCCAGATTCCCTATATAGATGTAAAGGAACAGATGAGCAAGAAACAGATTTGACTAAATAAAAAAACAAAAGAAAGGAGGAAAACATAAAGTCAATCAAGTTTCAAAGTTAAAATATCTAATAGTCTCATCAGTAAGAGACTGCTTAAGAGATCACTTTACTAATAAGTGTTTTGTATCAAAAATTAGTTTCTTGGGGTTTTGTTATTTTTTTGTTTGTTTGATTGGTTGGGGGGGGTAGTTTGTATGCCAAGTACAATGGCACACAACTGAAATACTAGCAACTTGGGAGGCTGAGGCAGGAGGATTGCAAGTATGAGCCAGCCCCAGCAATTTAGCAAGGTACTAAGCAACTTAGCACAACCCTGTCTCAAAATAAAGACTAAATAAACAGAAAAGGGTTGTAGAACACCCCTGGGTTCAATCCCCAGTACCAAAGAAAGGGGAGGAGGGACGGTCAATGATACTGAAATAATCCTCAAAAAGAACAACATCTGCTATGATTCGTGTATGGCATGTCACTCAAAAGCTCCCGTTAATGCAGGAATATTCAGTGGTGAAGTCATTCCGTTATGGAAGCTGTAATCTAATAGTCCATCCTAGCTTGAATAGACTACCGGTGGTAACTGTAGGCAGGTGTGTGTGACTAGAGGAAGTGGGCCACTGGAGGGATGTCCTGGAAGGGTGCATCAGCACAACAGTCCCTTCCTCCCACCCTCTCCACTCTCTCCTCTGCTTCCTGACCCCGCCTGAGGAGCTTTCCTTCCCCATGCCCTTTGTCCATGATGTGTTGCCTCACTTGCAACCAGAGCAATGGAGGCAGCAGTCAATGGACTGAGTGCCCTGAAACCAGGAGCCCCAAATAAACTTTTCCTTCTCTAAATTGTTCTTATCAGGTATTTTGGTCACTACAACACAAAAGCTAACTAGACATCTTAATACATGACCTTGTTAACTTTAATAGAATTTGTAAAGTGTAATTATGAAAGTGCAACTAAAAGCTAGAAAGCTGATTTTTAAATCAAAATGTTAACTCTCATTGTTAACAAGAGGTTAGAGGTTGTAGTTTGTTCCTCTATGCCTGACCAGATGAATATTTAAGACATCAATCTTAAGAACACTCTCATCTGAACAAAAGCCCACACAACCACCTTCCACACACCACAGATGCCTTGGACAGAAGCCATGGGCTTCTTGAGCCACCAACAAGCATCCTGACTATTCCAAGAGTCATGTCAACAAGTCCCAGGCCTAGCAGCACAGTGGTGAGCCAAGCAGTTAGGAATTCAACCACTCCAAACTTACATGGTTCTTAGCATCTGTATTTAAATCAGGCCACAGAACTCACACACAGTGTGCCTAAGAGATCCCTGCTGTTTGTTTCGGGGGGAATCACCATGGGAGATCATTATTTGACATTCGGAACTTTCTATCTGGAGCGTTTGCCCCTGGCTTCTTACCTATTTCGTGTGCCATTGGTCCCCAACATGGCAGTGTTAGCAAGAGGTAGAGTCTTGAGAGGTAGGCTTCGTAAGAGGAAATTGGGTTGGTGGCACCACCCTCAGAAGGGAATGATGCTGGTCTCACAGAATGAGCTAGTTCTTGAGAAAGCCATTGGTTAAAGTGAAGCCACCCCACTTACTTGCCTTCTGAATGCAACCACTTCCCTTCTTCACTTCCAGCTAAGGGGGCCCTTACCAAAGGCTGAACAGAAAAAGCTCCTGGACCTTGGACTGCCAGCCTCCAAAATGGTGAACTAAATAAACCTCTTTGTAAAGAACCCAGCTTCAGATGTTTGTTCTAACAAGAGAAAACAGACTAAGACACCACAGGACTATCTTTCCTAGCTGGGTGGACCACTTTATTTCTTACTGCTGTCCCAGGTGAAGTGGGACAATGTCAAATGGTAACCAAAGACCCATGCTTGACTTGACTGTCTATAACAAATGCATACATGTATATTATAGTTATTCACCATTTACACACACTCTAAGCAAATAATTTTTATTTACAAATGAGTAAAGAATATATACCTTGCACTTTTCTTTGTTAAAAAACAATGATTTAGAGGCTGAGGGTGTATCTTAGTGATAGAGAGCTTGCCTGGCAGG
The DNA here is from genome assembly GCA_004027875.1 of Aplodontia rufa. Taxonomy (NCBI): domain Eukaryota; kingdom Metazoa; phylum Chordata; class Mammalia; order Rodentia; family Aplodontiidae; genus Aplodontia; species Aplodontia rufa. The sequence continues at coordinate 25,059 of PVKS010009108.1, read as the reverse complement.
TACAAGGCCCCGGGTTTCACCCATACAGAAACAAAAACAAAATAAAATGAAAAACTGACAATGGTAGAAATAGACTATTGATCAGAAAAAAAATATCTTAACAGCAAAATTATAACAGGCCCACTAGACACAGTGGCACACACCAGTAATCTCAGCAACTCAGGAGGCTGAGGCAGGAAGATCACAAGTTCAAGGCCAGCCTCAGCAACTTAGCAAGGCCCTAAGCAACTTAATGAGACCCTATTTCAAAATAAACAGGGCTAGGGATGAGGCTCAGAGGTTAAGCACCCCTGGGTTAAATTCCCAGTACCAAAAAACAAAAAAGAATAAAGAAAAGAAAAATGAGGAGTGGATAATAGGCTTAAGTTTCAGAAGTGTGGTCTCTGTTGCAGGGGGAAAGGGGCAGAGGAGCTAGGAGCTACTGTCAGGTTCCAGTTTCCCTACTGGAAAGTGGGATCTTGGATGTCTACTAAATATTAATCAGCAAGTAAATATTTAACATAAAAACTACACTGAAGCAGTGACAGAGAGCCTTGTAAACAACGGGAAGTGTAAAATAAATATATAAAACATATATATATATATATATATATATATATATATATATATATATAGTTAAAAGATAATGAGATGGAGCTGAGGGTAGATGTCCTTGGTAGAGACTTGCCTAGCAGGCATGAGCCTCTGGGTTCTAGCCCCAGCACCAATAAATAACAAAAATCAATTTTATCAATACATAGACCACTAATAAGGAAAAATTTTATCAAAAGTAAAAGAATCCCAGGCTTAAGGTCTAGGACTGTGGTTTCCACAGCAGGACAGAGGAGTTGGTTACTACTATCAGTGTTCCAGTTTTCCACTAGGAAGTGTAGTCATGGATGCGGTTTCAGTATTAATAAGCACATAATTAAACACAAAAGCATAAATCAAGTATTAACACAGGGCCTGGTAAACAATGGGGAGTGTCAGCTAGCATGCTGCAGCACGTTTACTACTGATAAGCACTCCCTACCCACCCCTTTTCCTGCTCCCTTTCTTCTCCTCTGCACCAGCACTGACTCAGACCTGACTTTGCTCTCTCTTGTTGGCAGAAACAAAGTCCATTTGCTATTTACTTCTCTTCCAGAGGCAGGCAGGCATCCAAGGATTCAACAGAGGGTGGCAGAGGAGAGTGAAGCTCTGCACCTGGGGCTCACACCCAGACACCTCTGCACGTCCACCTGCCCTCTGGACAGTGCCCCAACTTAGCAAAGATGCCTCTGACCATCTGATCACTCTCCACCAAGACCCAGTCTCAGGTCCTTTCCACACCAACCATCCCCATCCCACCCCCAAACTGAAGGGAGGCTTCACTCTTGCTGCTGAGTGATCCCCAATTACAGAGGCAACCAGCCCACCCTGAGGCCCATCCACCTGTGCCTCACCCGCAGGAAGGACTTCAGTAATCCTCCTCTGCGTAGCTGCAGAAGGTTTCCCAAGAAGGGCAGAGGACGGGGGCCTGGTGGGAGGTGGCCACGGGCCGATGGGCTGCCCCTAACCAGGAGAAGCAAAAGGCCCACGAGCAGAGCAAGGACAAAGAGGAAGCTGACCTCCATGGTCCTGGTCTGCCTGCCATCCACCCAGCTAAAGCCTCCAGCTGGACCTTTTATCCTGAGCCTGCCTCTCCACCCAGTTATGCAACTTCATCCACTCCCTGCCTCCCTCTCATCATCCAGCAGTGAAACTTAGCAGAGGGGTACTGGACGCTTGTACTTCCTGCTTGGGCAGCCTGGTGACCTGCCCACTCCCTATCCCTTCACTCCCTCCCCACAAGTTGGCAAGAATTCTGTGAAAGTGATACCACAGTGCATGGTAGTTTGTGATGGAGTGTGTTGTGTATTTATTTCTGTGGGTGTGGAGGTGATTGTGCCAGCAGTAGTCCAGGAGTTTTGTCTGCTTGTTAACTCTGGCATGCATTTTTTTCATGCCAACTTTCTACCCTGTGTGTGTTTGAATGCTCTTGGTATGCGAGGGGATGTTTACTAGGTGAAGTTGCTGGTGTGCATTTATTTTTTTTTTATTTTTTTAATTCATTCGACAAAGCCTTAGATATGGAAGGGTATCATTGTTACATATGCATGCATGGATGGATATGGACAAAATAAGTTAAGGCCGATCCTAGTTCAGGATCTCCCTGCTTTGACCACTCCCTACTCCTGTGTCTCCTCTGCTTTACCCTCATGTTATAGGTAGAAATAAACATATACAATATGTATTAATTTTTGAATTTTCTGATTATCTCTGCCTGCCTGTATATAGTTGGGCTTCTCATGGGAATCAAGAGCTCCCAGTTGCATCAATAAACCCCCAGTCCCTCCCTCCATTCACTGCCTCCTTCAATTCTCCCCCCAGCTTCATAGTTATGGCTCCCCCTGCTTATGTGAAAGTTCACCTATGTTGAGTTTATTTTTTAGCTCAGCTAACTTTCAATATGAATTAGATTTTACTCTAGCTTCCACATATGAGAGAAAACATTTGGCCCTTAAGCCTCTAAGTTTGGGATTTTTCGCTCAGCATATTTTTTTTTCCATCTCCATCCATTTGGCTGCAAATGCCATATCATTCTCTCTAAAAGAGTAGAACTCTGTTGTATACATATACCACAGTATTGGAATCCACTCATCCAGCAAGGGGCATCTGAGTTGGTTCCGTAGTTCAGCTATTGTAAATTGAGCTTCTATAAACATTGATGTAGCTGTGTCTCTGTAGTATGTCAATTCTAACTCTTTTCGAAAAATACCCAGGAGTGGGATAAGTGGGACATAAGGTGGTTCCAATCCTAGTTTTGTGAGGAGTCTCCACATTGCTTTCCACAGTGGCTATACAAGCTTGCAGTCCCACCAACAGTGTGATAGTATATCTTTCTTTCCACAATGACTCCAGCATCTGCTATTGTTCATATTCTTTACTTTTGCCACTCTGACATGAGTGAGGTACAATCTCAGTGAAGTTTTGATTTGCATTTTTCTTATTGCTAGTGATGTAGAACATTTTCTCACATATTCATTGGCTTTTTGGACTTCTTCTGTTGAGAATTTCTGTTTAGTTCCCTAGCACATTTATTGATTAGATTATTTGATTTTGGTGTTTAGTTTTTTGAGTTTTTTTGTATATTCTGGATATTAGCCCTCTGATAGAGGAATAGCAGGCAAAGATTTTCTCCCATTCCGTAGGTTCTCTCTTGACACTCTTGACTAATTCTTTAGCTATGCAGAAGCTTTTCAGTTTAATGGTATCCCACTCATTTATTCTTAGCTTTAATTCTTGCGCTATGGGAGTCTTGTTAAGGAAGGCTGTGCCTACAACGATGTCGTGGAGTGTTAATCCTATTTTTTCTTATAGAAATTGCATAGTTGCTAGTTTAATTCCTAATTCTTTGATCCATTTTGATTTGATTTTGGTGCAGGTGAGAGATAAGGATCTAATTTCAGTTGTCTGCCTATGGCTGTCCAGTTTGTCCAGCACCATTTATTGAGCAGGCTGTCTTTCCTCCACACTGTATATTTCCCCCTTTGTCAAATATCAAATGGTTAAAGATTTGTGGATTTCTCTCAGTATCTTCAATTCTGTTCCATTGATCTTCATGTCTGCTATGATACCAATACCATGCTGTTTTTGTTACTATAGCTCTATAACTTCAAATCAGGTACTGTGACACCTCCTGTTTCCTCCTTCTTGCTTAGTAATGTTTGAGAATTGCTTTTTCCATATCCATGAAGAATGCCATTGGTATATTGATGGGGATTGCATCGAATCTATACAGAGCTTTTGGCGAATGGCCATTTTAATTATATTGAGTCTACCTAACCAAGAACATGGAATGTTTTTTTTTTCCATCTACTCAGGTCTTCTACAATTTCTTCTTTTAATGCTTGATAGTTTTCATTGTAGACATCCTTTATATCCTTTGTTATATTAATGCCCGAGTATTTTATTCTTTTTGAAATTATTATAAATGGAATAGATTTCCTGATTTCTTCTGTGTCTGAAATGCTGTTGAAGTATAGGAAAGCTACTGATTTATGAGTATTGATCTTATAACCAGCCACTTTGATAAATTCGTTTATACACTTTAGAAGTAAGTCTTCTGATTGAGCTTTTTGTGTCCCCTAGGTATAGGATCATGTCATCGGCAGATAGAGATAGCTTGTCTTCTTCTTTTCCTGTTCAAATTCTTTTAATTTCCTTCTCTTATCTGATAGCTCTGGCTGGGGTTTCAAGGACTATATTGAATAACTGTGGTGAAAGTCAAAAGCCTTGTCTTGTTCCTGAATTCACTGGGAATGCTTTCAGTCTTTCTCCGCTAAGTAAAATGTTGGCTATGGGTTTGTCATAAAGAGCTCTTAAAAAATTAAAGTATCTTCCTTTGATCCCTATCTTCTCCAGAGTTTTGAGCATAAATGGGTGTTGAATTTTATCTAAGGCCTTTTCTGCATCAATTGAGATGATCATATGGTTTTTATCTTCAACTCTGTTTAAATGATGAATTACATTTGTTGATTTGCGTATGTTAAACCAGCCTTGAGTTCCTGGAACAAAGCCTACTTGATCGTGATGAATTATCTTTTTGGTGTGTTTTTGGAAGCAGTTTGCTAAGATTTTATTAAAGATTTTTGCATCTATGATCATCAGGGAAATTGGTCTGTAGTTTTTTATTCTTGATGTGTCTGTGTTGAGTTTTGGTATCAGGGTTATATTTGCTTCATAAAAAGTATTCGAGAGGATTTCAACACTTTCATTTTCATGGAATAGCTTACAAAAGAGTGGTGTTAATTCTTCTGTAAAGATCTGGTAGAACTCTGCTGAGAATCCATCAGGTCCTGGGCTTTTCTTTTTGAAAGGCCTTTGATTGCAGTTTCAATTTCGCTAACTGACGTTGAATGGTTTAGATTTTCAATGTCCTCCCATATTTATTTGGGAATGTCATGCATAGGTGTTTATCCATTTCTTCCAGGTTATCAAACTTGGAAAAGTATATCCTTTCAAAATAAATTCTGATAATCCTCTGAATTTCAGTAGAGTCAGTGGTGATAGCTCAGTTTTCATCTTTGATTTTGTTGATTTGCTTCACTTCATTCTTCTTTTTTATGAGGGTAGCTACGGGTATGTCAATCTTATTTATTTTTTCAAAGAACCAATTCTTTCTTTTGTTGATATTTTGTATTGTTTTTTGTTCTCAATTTCATTGATTTCAGCTCTGATCTTAGTTATTTCCTATTTTCTGTTGGGCTTGGGATTGGATTGTTCCTCTTTTTGTAGGTATTTGAGTTGGAGCATAAGTCTATTTATTTGGGCTCTTGATTTTTGATGAAGGTATTCAGTGCTTCAAATTTACCTCCTACGAATGCTTTCATACTATCCCACAGATTTTGATATGTTGTATGTCATCATTCTCATTTGTTTCCAAGAATTTCTTAATTTCTGTTCTCATTTCATCTTTGATCCATTCTTCATTTAAGAGGGTATAATTCAATCTCAAGTATTTGTGTATTTTCTGTTGTTTTTCTTGCTGTTAATTGCTAAGATCATACCATTGTGGTCTGACAGGATACATGGGATTGTATCAACTTTTTTGTAATTGCTAAGATTAGCTTTGTGGACTAGGATGTGATGTATTTTAAAGAAGGATCCATGTGCTGCTGAAAAGAAGGTAAACTCAGCTGATTTGGAATGGAATATTCTGTAAATGTCTTTTAAGCCAATTAATCAATAGAATTGTTTAGGTTAGAGATATCTTTATTGATTTTTTGCTTTGATGATCTGTCTATTGCTGATAGTGGTGTACTAAAGTATCCCAGTATTATTGTGTTGAAATCAATAAAAAGTTTAATGTCCTTGAGTACTTTTTCCATGTATTTGGGAGGGTTGTAATTGGGAGCATAAACGTTAACCATCATTAGGTCTTCTTGATGTATTGTTCCTTTTACTATGATGTAGTGACATTCTTTATACTTTCTGACTAATTTTTGATCAAAATTAACTTTGTCAGATGTAAGGATCACAATACCAGCTTGCTTTCTTAGGCCACAAGCCTGGTAGGCTTTTTGACAACCTTTCACCTTCAATCTGTATATATTTTTGGCTGTAAGGTGTGGCTGTGTAAGCAGCATATTGTTGGATTTTGTTTTCTGATCCAGTCAGCTAATCTGTGTCTTCTGATTGGGGCACTGAGTCCATTCACATTTGATGTTAGAATAGATACGTGATTCTGGATCCCAGGCATTGTCACCATTGCTGTGTTTTGCATCATCTTGGATATCTTTTAGTGAGTTATGTTATTATTGTCTTTCCTCTGTTTATGTACTTTGGGAGTTGTTAGCGTGTTCTTCTGTATGAAGTTTGTCTTTGAGTATTCTCTGCAGAGCTTACTTTGTGTTCATAAACCTTGCTAATTTGAACTTATCATTGAAGTATTTTATTTACTCATAACATTTAAAGCTGAGTTTTGCAGGGTATAGTATCTTTGGCTAAAAATTGTTTTCTTTCAATATTTGAAAAATATCATTCCATTCTCTCCTGACTTTTATAGTCTGAGCTGAAAAATCCAGACTAATGCTTATTGGTCTGCCTCTGAATGTGATTTGGTGGTTTTCCCTTACTGCTTTTAAAATTCTTTGCTTGATTTTTCTGTTATTCATTTTTAAATGATATGTCTCCATGAGTTTCTCATTTTGTTAGGTCTGTTTGATGTCTTATAGGTGTCTTGAATTTGAATTTATGGATCAGTGCTGATATGGGGGAATTTTCTTTGCTATCTCATTGAGAAGGTTCTTTGTGACATTCATTTGTTGCTCAATGTTCTCTTCTATTCCAACTATTCTCAAGTTATTTCTTCTCATGTCATCCCATACTTCTTGGAAGTTATGATCATACCCAGTAAGTTTCTTTTCTTGTCTCTCCTTCTTGCACTCAATGTTGCTCATCCTGTCTTCATTGTCTGATGTTTGTTCTTCAAGAGCTGAGGTTCTATTTTCTACAGAGTTTACTTTGCTATTCATATCTTCCAATGAGATTTCAATTTAATTGACTGTGTTTTTCAATTCTAAGAGCTCTGCTACATATCTTTTCAGAATGTCTAGGTCTTTGTCAAAGTGATCCCTTGGCTCCTAAAAATGTTCTCTTATTTCCTTCCTTAAGTCTTCTTTTAATTCTTTGATTAATTTAATAATCAGAATGTTGATAATTTTTTCTAGGGAGTCCCCATTCATAGACTCCTTGGGTGGAGAGTTGTGGGTTTGAGGTGGAGGATTATTTCCTTTTTTCCTCATTTTCAGTTTCAGGGAGTAGGGCTTGAGATCAGTCACTGAATAATTCACTTGGGGGCTTTGTTCATGGGTGTGGAGTTTGTCTCTTTGCTTGTTTGGGCTGGGATACAATGTGGATAGTACAGTTCAATGGCTGGCTCCTCAAACTGTGAATTATAATGGACCTTTACAATTTCCAGTTCCTCAGGAGATAGGGGGTAGGAATCAATATGTACAGCCAATGTATACAGCAGTGTTGATCTAGTTACTTTTTCCAACTGTAGCTGTTACAGTGTTAATTACCACCTGCAAGAGCAAAAATATTAGCTGTTGTCTTCCATGAGAGTCCTCAGACTATACTTGGTTTGAAAGCAAACAACCATTTTCAAGTTTGGTATTCACTTCAATTTTCCAAAACCTCTGTAGATGAAGAAAAAAAGTCTAGAAAGCAAAGGGAATATAATAGGAAGTTAATGAAGAACTTTTGAATTTGGAGAGAGTACAATAAGAAAGTGGAGATGATGTAGGCTACTCTGCTAAAATAAAAAAAAAAGAAAGGGGAAGAGATTGTGATAATGTCTTTGAGGGAGGATGAAAGAGAGAAGAATACAGTTTAGGTGTTGACAGAGGAAAGGAAAGAAGAGGGTAGCAGAAAGACTCAATACTGGGAGACTCTATAGCACAAAGAAACCATGAACTAGTTTGCAAGATCACAGACAGCCACAAACCAAACCACAGAAATATAAACACAGCACAGACCAAAAAAAAATCAAAATACAAACACACAGGAACACCAACACCAAGAAAAAAAAGAGTTTGGATGGTTATGAATTATTACTGCTGAGGTTAAAATAGACAGTGGGGGCATATGTTCATATCAGACTTCTGGGTGGAGGCACATCCTAGGAGAGGTTCCTGGAGGGGACTATGTTTTGCTGTTCTCAGCTGCAAGTCAGATTCCCAGGAGTCCTCCCAATATTCATCTCCTGTGGAGGGAGTGCAGACTTTCTCCACTCCTGCTTCCTATGAATACAGCCTTTGGGGCTACTTGGGTTGAACCCCTGGGCACTTTAGTGTCTGCCTGTCCAAACTCTTGCCCCACTTCAGCTGGGGACCCAGGTGCCACCAACAGTCTTGTGGATCCTGGAGCAGCTGCAAGGGTCTCTCCCTGATCCTTGGGTAGTGACCAGCCTGAACTGAGCTCTCCTGGGACAGTTATCACCCTAATCTTCAGTGACCTGAGGCCCCCATTGTCCCCAAGAGATGTTGCCTTAGGCAATCTCAGCCCCAGCAAAAGGGGGTGATGGTGAGAAGACACCAGCCCAGCCAGACCCGTGCCTGGGGAGGTCTCAAATGCACTCAAGGGGCACGGAAGCCAAGTCCCTCTTAAAGTGCATAGGACCTGTGGGACCGCCTCTGTTCCCAGGTCTCAGGGCCTGAAAGCAGAGGAAAGCACTAGTCCCCGGGTGCCCCTTCTGTTCATAGGTCACTGAGGCTGAAAGTAATCTCTGCCCAGCCTGAGAGGACCTAGTGGTATCTGTGCTCCAGAGTTACAGGTCCTGCAAGCTGGCCCCATCCTGCCTGTGTAAGTCCTATGGAACTGCCTGTGAATCCGAATCCTAAAAGCGAACTCTGCCTGAAGTTTGGAATGTCAGCCATAGCAGGGAGCCTCTATTCAAGAGCTGCAGGACCAGTAGTGGGGATATGCCAGACCCACTCAGCCTCCTGGGGCAGATAGAACACTGGAGTCCTGGAGCAGTCAGCTGCCAGACGGTGCAGCCACTGGTGCACCCTCCGATCTGAGGTCCTGGTTCTTAGAGCAACTTTTTGGACCACTCACCAGGTGGAGTAAAAATGACGATCTCCCTGGCTCTCTGCAGCCAGATTGGGGGGAGTCTAAGTTGCATGCACTAATCCAGTCCCTGAGTTCCTCCATGGAATATAGCACAAGCCCTTCTGATATCAGAGATCTCTGTGCCAGTTTGTCCTTCCTCTATGCATGTGTGCCACACCCTCACCTCTGTGCCAATCCTGCAGCCTCCTGGCTGGGTGGCAGTCCTTACAGCTGGAGCTGCTAGTTCCTTATTTTGATTTTCTTGTACACTTAGTGTATCTAAGCCTCTGCATCTCTAAATTTCCTTGCTTGAATATTAATGAGTTTAGGCAAAACTTTTGTCATTAACCCACCTTACAGAACGGCACTTCTCCTACCATTGGCATCCCACTTCCTGGAAAGACTCTACAGCCAGCCCTCCTGCCAATCACCATCTTCTGAATCCCACACATTAGCACAGGACACTGAGAAGTCCTGTAAGTAAGAAACCTATTTACCTTCCTTCACCCCAATCTCTCCCTTGCTTATTTATCCTTAAACCCTTTGTTCAGTATTTATTCTCCCTCTCTGCCTGCACCCCTGCCTCTTCCAGGGAGCTACATCCACAGTCCTGCCTAGTTTATTCATTTATTTATTTATTAAAATAAGATCTCTGGACCCATTTTTCTTAAAATATAGGGAGAGAGGGACAGTGTGTGTGTGTGTGTGTGTGTGTGTGTGAGAGAGAGAGAGAGAGAGAGAGAGAATCAATTTTATTTAGTTTATCATGTGGCCTTAGTTGCTGCAACACTTCGTTGTGTACGTGGTGCTGGGTTTGAACCCACATCCTCATGTATGCCAGGCAAGTGACATAACCACTGAGCCACCACTCCTGTTCCCTACCTAATTTATTTTGAGACATGACCTTGCTAAGTTGCTGAGTCTGGCCTGGATCAACTTGTGATCCTCCTGCCTCAGCCTCCAGTGTTTCTGGGATTACAGGGGAGCACCACCATGTCCGGCTCTCCTTCTCTTTTTCTATCTGCCTCTCGTTCTCTGCTATCTCTCTGTGTCTCCATATCTCTCTGAGAGGGGCAGCAAAGTAAAGTGATTAAACTAGCAGGCACTCAAGCTGGACTGTCTGGGTTTGACACCTAATTCTACCTCTAGCCCTATGTGTGAGCTTGGGCAAGGTCTCAATCTTTATCCTTCACTCCCTCCATCTACACATGGGGGAGGACAGCAACACTTTCCTTGAAGGGTGAGGACTCAGTAGACGCCTTTGTAGAAAGCTCTCCAGTGCTTCCTAAGGCTAGAATGAGGACCCAGGCTGTGCCACGAGACCTGGCACAGCAGGACAAGGTCCTGAGTCAGGAAAGTCCATGGTGGCACCTTTCCTAGGTCAGAAACGAACAGGGTGCACTTTGTTGCTCCTCCTGAGTCAGAGGAATATGGGGTGTGGCTGGGCTTGGCAGCTTGGACTTTCAGACTTACATAAAATATTGCCTTCAGGATAGAGCAGTGGCTCAGCAGTCATGGTGCTAGCCTGGCATGCAGAGGATGTGGGTTCAAACCCCAGCACCATGTGCACAATAAAGTGTCGGAGCAATGAAAGCCACGTGAAAAGCTAGATGAAATTGATTCTCTCTCTCTCTCCTCTCTCTCTCTCTCTTTCTCCCTCTTTATAAAAATTACCTTCATCTTGCCCTCAAGAACATGAGTTGACTCAGACACCCCATTCCCTAGATCAGGGTCTTTGGAGGTGGCAAGTGGTTTGTTTGATTTTGCAAGCAATACTTTGGCTCTGTGTTTGAAAAGAGAGAGAAAGAGAGAGAGACAGGCATATGTGATCATATTGATTCACATATTAATTAGGATCTGACTCCTCTCTGGGTAAGGGAGGATGCAGACTCACAGTGATGGAGACAGATCAATTGATGTGGTGGACTTCAATTGCACTTCACACTGGACCAAACTCTGTGCTCCTGGAGCTCAGAGAGTAGAAAAGAACAGATACAGGGCAAGAGGAGGGAGGTAGAGAGGGAAGACGAGGGAAGGGGGGTGAATTTGGGGAAAAAATGTACTTAATGAGAGACAGATAGAAATAAGGAGAAAAGTGTCCAGCTCAGAGAGAGGCACAGGGGTCCAGGAGACAGGATTCTTTAATCTGTGTCCTGATGTCGCCAAGTCACAATCTCACTGCCTTTCTCCACCTCTTCCACCCCTGCCTCTGCATCTCACAATTATGTCTTTCCCATCCTTTCTCTGTTTCTCTCATTATCTCTGTGTCTATGGTTGAGAAGAAGCAAAGGAGAAAGAAGTGAATTATCAGAAGACCACACAAACACACACACACACACACACACACACACACAGAGGAGCACACACCACACCACCAGGCAAGTACAATCTGATGACATCTTACAGCCAAGATGAAGCCGCAGTGATCAGACCAAGCTTCCCTCAGAAACACCATGAAATGAAAAAACATGTATGGAAAAACAGTTTTCAAAGCACAGGATATCAGGCAATAAGGTCAGCAATCCCTGAGGAATGGGCAACAAAAGAGAGGAATCTTACAACCACCTCAGTGGCCTTAGCAGGGTTTCCAGGCTGCAGATTTGTCCTTTCTCTAAGGTGTGCACTGCTCCCTCCTCTCTGTGCCAATCCAGCAGCCCACCCGCTGGGTGGCAGTCCTTGCAGCTGGAGCTGCTCGATCTCTACTGGGATTTTCATGTATGCTTAGTGTTTCTAAGCCTCTGCATCTCTAAGTTTCCTTGCACAAATACTAGTGAATTTAGGCAAAACTTTTGCCATTCACCCACCTCACAGAAAGGCACTTCTCCCACTGTTGGCATCTCGCTTCACAGCGAGATTGTACATGCAGCCCTCCTGCTGGTCACCATCTTCCAACATCACTGGTGTGCATTTCTGTGCACGAAATGGTCCTCTGATGATCAGCAGCTCAACAGCAGCCTGACTTTACACCACAGTTGTATGTCATTCACCTTGCTTCATTTCATCTCATAGGCACCGGTGTCATCTCATATCACCAGAAGGGGGAGTGCAGTACCATGTGTTGTTTTGAGAGAAAGACCAAACTTAATTTAACTTTTGTTACAGTATACTATTATAGTGGTTATATTTTTTATAAGGTGTTTTGTTACTGCGCCTAATTTATCAATTAAAGTTTATCATACAAATATTTGTATAGCAAAAAACATAGTGGCTATAGGGTTCAGTATTATCCAAACTTTCAGGTACTCACAGAGGATCTTAGGACTTATCCCTTATGGATGGATGTGTTCTATATACTACTTTGTATAGATTAGGATGTTGCAATCCCTTAAGATGTCACAATGGCAATAAATATCAGCATAAACTTTGGAAGGCACAATCCAACTGTAAATTGGCACCAGGTTTTGATGCTCACTCTGATCCAGTCTGTCACAACTTTGCTGTGAGCCTTCACCTGTGCAGCTTCTGATGTTGGTCAGTCCATATATTTGCCAAATATGAGAATGAAAGTTTCCATTCCCACCTGTGTTGACCTGGGCCTGGCTTTTCACCTCTCTGTTTTACTAAGTCCTCCCATAATAGGGGCATTTCTCAGTGGTAGAGCACTTGCCTAGCATGTATGAGGTCCTAGGTTTGATATCTGATTCTGAAAAAATAAAACAAAATTAATGTGCCTCCTCTTCAAATGGGAGTGAGGAAAGAGTGGGAGGGGTGGTCATATTAATTATACAGGGTAGTAGGTTTTGTTGTGGCACAGTCATGCTTTCAAATAACATAATTTGGTCAACATTACCCTCAAATCTGTACTTCTCCGTCTCCTCTTCCCTCTCCATTACCCTTCCTACAACCTAAAGCCTTCCCTTCAACCTTCATACCCCTTTTTTACTCTTAAGCTTCCATATATGAAAGAAAACATACAACCTATATCTGTCAGAGTCTAGATTATTTCACTTAACCTAATGCTTTCAAGTTCCACCTGTTTTCCTGCAAATGATATGATCTGGTTGTTTTCTATAGTTGAGTAAAATTTCATTGTATGTAAATACCAAACTTTCTTTATCCATTTATCTCTTGGAAGACACACAGGCTGATGGCAGTTTAGCTATTGTGAATTGTACTGAGGTAAGCATTGGTGTGCATATATCACTATAGCGTACTGACTTTAATTTCTTTTGGATAAATACTGAGGAGTGATAGACCTGGGTCATATGGTAGTTCCATTTGTAATCTTTAAAGGAGTTTCAATACTGATTTCCGTAGCAGTTATACTAATTTATGATCCCACCAAGAGTATCTAAATGAGTCTTTTTCCCTATACCTTTGCCAGCATTCATTATTATTTGTATTCTTGATGATTGCCATTCAACTGGAGTGAGATGCAATCTCAGTGTCATTTTGATTTGCATTTCCCTGATGGCTAAAGATATTGTACATCGTTCTGTATAATAGTTGGCCATTTGTGTTTCTTAATTTGATTGAGAAGTATCTATTCATTTCATTCACCCATTTATTGAATGGGTTATTTTGGGGGGTTATTTGTTTGTTTGGGGGGTTTTTTGGTAACAGGATTGAACCTAGAGGCAATTAACCACTGAGTCACGTCCCTAGCCCTTTTTATTATTTATTTTGTGACAGGGTCTCACTAAATTGCTCAGGACTTCACTAAGTTGCTCAAACTGGCTTTGAACTTGCAATCCTGCTGACTCAGGCTCCTGACTCACTGGGATTGCAGGCATGTACCACCTCACCCAACTCTGAGTCTGTTGTTTATTTGTTTTAAATGTTGGTTTTGTTTTTCATTTCTTTGTATAATCCAAATATTAATCCTTTATCAGAATAGCAGCTGCAGCCAGACACAGTGGCACATGACTGTAATCCCAGAAGTTTAGGAAGCTGAGGCCGGAGGAACACAAGTTCAAAGCCACCCTCAGCAATGTAGCAAGGCCCTAAGCAACTTACTGAGATCTTGTCTCAGAATAAAAAATAAAAAGGGCTGGGGATGTGAATTAGTGGTTTAGTGCCCCTGGATTTAATCCCTGTAACCGAAAAAGGAACAATAGTGGCTGGCAAAGATTTTCTCCCATTCTGCAGGCTGTCCTGTCACTTCATTGTTTCCACTGTTGTGCAAAAGCTCTTTAATGTGCTGAAGCAGCATCATTCTTTCAATGTTACGTAAAACTTGTCCCAGACCCAGGACCCTGATCCTGGTATCTGAGTCATAATCTATTGACTCATGAGGAGAAGACAGAGAAATATGATGTTATTTAGGTGTGGATATTTATTTTTCTGATGTTAGAGAGGTGCTATCACAGACTTACCTGAACCCAGAACCTTACTCCTACTGTGCGAGGTCATCTGGAGCTGAGCCTGGGTTCCCATTCCTGGTGGGAGGCATGAAGTGCTTTACTTTTACAGAGAAATTAACAGAGTCTTTGTCCTTTCATGGAAATATTGCTATCAGCCCCGTTTTATGGTTGAAGAGACTGAAAGAGAAGTTGAGAGTCTCAATAACCAAGTCCTATATTGTCCAATGTAGTAGCAACTTTCCGCACATAGCCTTTTAATGCTTGTAGTGTTGCATGATCAATCAAATTTAAATTTTATATTAATTTTAAAAGTTTGTGTTTTTGGAGAACTGTTATGAATTTTTGTAATATTTTGTGAATCATCTTTATAAATGGTAAGTTTTATGAAGTCTAAATATAAACCAAAGATTTCTAATGAAAATTTAGGGTCCCAATTAAGATGTGCTACAAGTACAAACACACACACAGGATTTCAAAGACACCATGTGAAAAAAGAAAGAATATGACAGGCAGAGGCAGAAATTCAGCACCTATTCTTTTTTATTAAATATATATATTTTTTTAAGAGAGAGAAGGACAGTGAGAGAGATACAAAGAAAGAATCAACTTCATTTAGTTTTTCATGTGGCTTTTGTTGCTCCGACACTTCATTGAGTATGTGATGCTGGGGTTCAAACCTATGTCCTCAGGCTTGCCAGGCAAGCACCATTACCACTGAGTCACTGCTCCAGCCCCCAACACCTATTCTTTTTTTTTTTCCTTTACTTTCATTCAACATAGCCATACAATCGTAAACACATGAATAATGACAGAGCAAGTCAAGGCTGATGCCAGTCCATGATCTCCCCTCTTTGGGCTCCCCCGAGTCCTAAGTTTCCCCCTACTTTAACCCTGTGTTACTTGGGCTTCACATGGAAGTCAAAGGTTCCCCACTAGGTAGATAACCCCCCTTCTCCCTCCCTCCAGCTGCCTTGATATCCCTCCTATTCCCCCTTCCTGCTCCCTTCCCATCATCCCCCAGCATCATAGGCAAGATTCCCCTTGCTCATGTAGTAATTCACCCATGTTGAGGTTATTATCAGCTTAGCAAACTTTCAGTCTGTTTCTGGTTGTATTCTAGGTTCCACATATGAGAGAAAACATTCGGCCCTTGAGTCTCTTGAGTTTGGGATATTTCACTCAGCATAATTTTTTCCATCTCCACCCATTTGGCTGCAAATGCCATGATATAATTCTATCTAAAAGATTAGAACTCCATTGTACCAATGTTTGAATCCACTCATCCAGTGAGGGGCATCTGGGTTGATTCCATAATTTAGCTATAGTAAATTGAACTGCTAAAATCATTGATGAACCTGTATCTCTGTAATAGTCTGATTCTAGCTCTTTTGGGAAAATACACAGGAGTGGGATAGCTGGGTCATAAGGTGGTTCCAGGCCTCGTTTTATTTTTTGTTTTTAAATAAAATAGAGGGACAGCAAGAGTGAAAGATAGAAACAATTTTATTTAGTTTTTCATGTGGCTTTCATTGCTCTGAGACTTCACTGTGTACGTGGTGCTGAACTTACATACTCATGCATGCTGGGCAAGCACTGTAATCACATTCACTACTCGAGCCCTCAGGCCTAGGTTTTTGAGGAGTCTCCACACTGCTTTCCAGAGTGGCTGTACAAGCTTGCAATCCCACCAACAGTGTGACAGTGTTTCTGTCTTCCCACAGCTCCTCCAGCATCTGTCATTGTTCATATTCTTCATTTTTGCCACTCTGATAGGAGTGATGTAGAATCTCAGTGAAGTTTTGATTTGCATTTCTCTGATTGCTAGTGATGTAGAGCATTTACGCGTATATTTATGGGCTTTTTGGACTTCCTCCATTGAGAAATTTCTATTTATCTCCCTAGTCCATTTATTTATTGGATTATTTGTGATTTTGGTGTTCAGTTTTTTGAGTTCTCTGTATATTCTGAATATTAGCCCTCTATCTGAGGTGTAGCAGGCAAAAATTTTCTCCCATTCTGTAGGTTCTCTCTTGACACTCTTGACTAATTCTTTAGCTGTGCAGAAGCTTTTTAGTTTAATGGCATCCCATTCATTTATACTTAGCTTTAATGCTTGCTCTATGGGAGTCTTGTTAAGGAAGGCAGCCAGCACCTATTCTTAAGATTCCATTTTATCTAATCTGTTGGCTTCCAGCTATGACTTGTGGCTTTCTTCTTTTGCTTGTCCCTCTCTTGTTCATGGTGTTTACCTTTAACTTACCAAAGCCTGCTTCACGTGGTCCTGCCACTGCATATGAAGTTTATGAACTTACTATAGAATACCCTGGAACTCTGGACTATTGTCATACAAGTTACTCATTCATACGCCATAAGTTTTACCCTCTGCTGTTCCTAGTTTTCTTTAAACAATTCTCTTTTAAAGATTTAAAATAAGGGGGGGAAATTCACATATTCACCCATTCAGTTACCATTTCCAGTGTTCTTCATTCCTCTGTGTATATTCATGCTTCCATGTGGTACCATTTTCCTTGTGCCTAAAGGACTTCCATTAACATTTTCTCTAGTGCAAGTTGAATGGTGAGTAAATCTTCAAGCTTTTGTATATCTTAACATGTTTTCAGTTCACCTTAGTTTTTAGAAGATATTTTCCTGGATGTGGATTTCCAGGTGGAAAAGTTTGTTCTTTCAGTGCCTTGAAGATGTGGCTCCACTAATTTCTCTCTTGCCATGTTTCTGATGAGAAATCTGCTCTTGTCTGATATCTATTCCTCTTTTTTTATCTATTCCTCTTTACATAATGTATTTTTAAACTTTTACACCAATTTTGTGAAATGTGATCATAATGCATCTAAGTGTACATTCTCATATTTTTTATATTGACTTTCTTTAACATTCTTGGATCTATGTGTTGATGACTTTTAACAAGTTTGGAAATTTTTTCAGCTTTCACATCTTCAAGATTTTTCTCTGTCCACCTGTCTCTCCTATCTTAAGGATTCCATTTATACAAATGGGAGGTTATTTCTTTCAGGTATCACTAATGCTCTGTTTTGCCTTAATTGTCTTCTTTCTGCATTTCATTTTGAATAGTTAGAACTTCAAGTTCAGTCCTAGCAATTCACTACTCTTAGTCCTAGTGAACTTTACTATGTTAGTTGCTGAATATTTGAATTCATGTAAATATTTTTTTTGATGGCAGCTCAGAATCCATTTATTACTAAGGCACACGGGTTTTTATAGAGGAGGAGGGGAGACAGCCAAGGAATCAATAATCCTTCTATCCTTCTAAGGGAGTTGCCAGGTGTTATGTAGATTTCAGTACAAACAAAAGTTAGGAACATTCTGTGGTCACCCTGTTTGACCTTTTGTATCAACAATTAGCAAGATTAATAAAGCAGGACCCAGCAGCCCCTCCTGAAGGAACTTATACAAATCGTAACAAGATTGCTCCAGGGCAGCTGATGAAACGAGTGAAGGTCAGACCAAAGGTCAGACCCCAACAATTCCCCCTTTTTATTTTATTTGAAAGCATCCAGGATCTGTCTTAGGTTGTGGAATGTGATAACCCTCTTTACCCATCATGGAGATGGGCAACAGCATGGTTGCTTCCCTGGCTTAGGTCAGCAAGGCATCCATTCCATCTTACCCATCATTGATTCAAGGACTCATGTCTCCTTTAACATATGAAATCATACTTTGGGGGGGGGGGTCTTGTCCTTGCTGCTGTGCCAGCAGGAAGGATATTGCATGATTTTTAGTCTGTTGCTGCTGCCATCAGCTGTAAGAGTGATAAATGAGGAAAATTATACCTAAACTTAACACTCTAATCCAGGTGGCAATGCCAGATCAATTTTTTAAGGGTTTTTGACATCCTGGTAGCAAGCCAAATAAAGACATAGATGGAACTCAGCTCTCAATTAGAGCCTAAATTTCTCTAATTAACAAAGTGGTTAAATTCCTAAACTTGTTGTTCCAAGGGCCTCTCACCATCTCACTTAGTTGAGATATAGATGTAGGCAAATTGTGCATAGTATAAGAAACAGGTGTTACACAAATATTTTTGAATAGTGGGGAACAAGACATGTGAAATATCATACAGCAATTCTAATTCTTGCATCAAGTTAGTTTAACAGCATTATGTCCGCTTGCAACTGTTCATTAATTTGCTGTTGAGTACTTAGGGCAGTAGAAGTTTGTTCAGCCAGTTTATTTACCACTGTCCCTGTGGCCACTGAATGGTGCATAGTCAGTCCCTCAGTCGCAGCAGCTGCAGTTGCAGCCAGAATGGCTGTCACAATAGCCGCTGTAAATCCGAAGTCCCTTCAGGTTTGATAGAGCTGAACGTTCTGGGCATTCACCTTCACTTTCATTGGAACAGGAATTGTTGCGGGGACATGGAGAAGGGAGGAGTCAGGAAATCCCTTCTAGCAGGAACAAAGCTCAGTAGGACTGCGTGTCATTTTGATGTCCCATCAGAAGCAGAAAGCTGACGCACAAGTTGTTCTGGAAACTTTTGGGGACCATCATTTTTCTGTGGAAAAACACAAATACTACCTTGACCCCAGATTAAGACCGGGTCGGGTCCATGCCATTGATTATTAATGGGATCCTTTCACATGACTTGTGCATAGGGTCGGCCACTAGGATGCCAATGGCGTTTGGCTGTGGGTATTATTGTTAACATCCAAAGTTTAAAAATTAAGAATAAAGAGGATGTGATTAAGTAGGTCTCATGGGGCAGTATATTCCCCCTTTTTGTTTTTAAGTGGATAATTTTTGATGGTGAGATGTGCAGGATCCACAATGCCTTGACTCTTTTTAAAATCTGTATTTTGATTTAATCTTTATGAATTTTTTAATGTTCCCAATCACTTTAAACCTTTTGTACTCTTTACGTATAGAATTACACCTGTTAGAATTTTAGTTCTTAACAACGTTGCTTTCTTTTAGTGAAGACCCAGATCAAAGAAATCTTAAATTATCTTTTTAGTTTCCAATCTATAAAAGCACATTTAATAAACCCAAATGTATGTTACCTTATAGAACTTAATAAACAAGTGTCACCTTATAGAAACTAAATCAAGATATCATTAACTTAGGTTATCCATGAAACCTCAGGATATTATAAAAATTTAAACCATCTTTTTCCATTGAAGAAAAATCCTAGAAGTACTGAATGAAACACTTTAAACATTTACAGAACATTGTATTGGTTGACCACCTCCAAATGAAGAGAAAACTCCTTAGGATTTAACTTGGAGCAGTAGGCTTTTCCCTTAGGCCTTTAGCCGCTTGAATTTAAAAGTAGCACTTTTTTTCTTTCAAACCGGTTTAGGCGTTAGCTCATGTAATTTGCACTGTAAAAGATGGCTATTAAGCAGATAATTAGTTGGTATCTCCTTCCTTTTTACAAAGGAGCTAAGCTGCAAAATGGTAGAATGAGGCTTTTTTAGGGCATTTTTGGGTTATGCGAACTGGTGGTGAACCTGGCATAACATGAGAATGAAGCTCCTGTCTGAATTAGTGGACGTCCTTTAAAATTAAGAGAAGGGAGGGAAAAGGCAAACTTTTCCATATCTTCTGGGTGGAGGGGAATGAAAAAGAAACAATCCTTAATGTCAATAATAATTGAACTTGCGACCTGTAATGCACGTCAAGCAAGCACTGCAAGCATTGTGACCTCCTGAGCCATCACTTTAGCCCCCAGGTTCCCTAGGATATCATGGGGCGGGGCGACTGCCCCGAGGGTCAGAGGCCAATGTGGTATGCAGCAAGCTCCAGAGAGAAGGTGACCCACCTTTAGCAGGCCATAGGGCCAAGCCAAAAAGAGAAAATGCCCCGAGGCGGGGGAGATCCCCAGATTGGACTTGAGCTTCCCTAAGGAGCCGCTCAGTTTGGTCCCATGCATCCCAATCTTAAAAAGTTACTTTCAGGTGGCTGGAGGGCCACCGTAATCAGAGAAATAAGGGCTCCTGCAGCAAGGAGAGGCCCAAACATTGGGGCCCAAAAATGTTCGGCTGGCATGGGGAACAGGGGGAAGAGAGAAGGAGCCCAAGAATGTTGAGGTAAAGAAAGTGAGCCCTAAGGCTAGGGCGTTAGACCTATTCACTTGAATTGGGAGAGATTAAATAGGAGGGAGCGTGGGGCCCTAAAACCAAGGCAGGGGCTTTTGCAGCTGAATAGGGAGAAATTAAAAGCAAAGAAACTGGGGCCCTAATACTCAGGCAGTGGAAAAAGTGGGGCCCTAACCAGGGCGGGGGCTTTCACAGTCAAATGGGGAGAAATTAAAAGGAAAAAAGATGGGGCCCTAAAACCAGGGCGTTGGGGGGCAACTCACCGGAGCCAGAGTTTCTTCAATATCTTCCTGGCGGGCAATGTCCTGACAGCAGGAGTGAGCAATTCCTCACGCGGGGCACCAGTTGTGGGGAGCTGGATTGCCCCCCCCCGGAGCCAATCAGGAGAAGGATGAGTGCCGATGGCTGGAACCTGGGTCCCCCCTCGTCGGGGGACCCCTTCCTTCCCAGCCGGGGAAACGAGGCAACCACACACAGCTGATGGCAGCTCAGAATCCCTCATGTAAATATTTTAGAACTTTGTTCTGGGGTGCAGATAAGTTACTTGGAAAGGATTTATTTTTTCTGATCTTGTTTGTAAGATCTGTTCAGTGAATTTTGAGAAATGTACAGTCTACTAATTATTCCGCACCACTAGGCAAGACTGTCCTGCACACCAATGTTCCAGGACTTGTGAACTTTGTTCAATGTGGCTGATAGCCACAGACATTATCCTGGCCCTATGTGAGCAACTGGCACAGTTTCCTCTAATCCTTTCAGAAGGTTCTTCCCCTCACCTCAGTTGATCCCTCACACACATGCACTGAGCAGCTTTCAGTGAACACTCTAAAGGACCCTCTGAAGATTTCACAGTTCCCTCCCTGTGCAGCTCTGATCATGAACTCTGTCCTGTGAACTCTAGCTCCCCTGGTCCGTGAAGACTCTCCATTTTTCTCTCAATTCAGGGAGTACCTTGGGCTCCACTAGGTTCCTCCTTTCCTGCACTACACCCTGGAAGGCCTGCTGAGGCCACTAACTAAGGAGGTTGCAGGGCTCCTTCTTTTTTTTCCCATCCCTCATAGATCACTGAATTTATTGCCTGATGCTCTGTGCCTTGTAAACTTTTTTAGAATAAGTTATCTGTCATGTGGTTATTTTGGGGAAAAGTTTGGTCTCATCACTGTGACTTCATATTGGCCACAAAATGCCCTGTGTTTGTGTTAGTTGTGGGGGGGGGGGTCCTGGTCTCTGCCTTTGTGTGAGGCCTGCTAATGCTGTCTTTCTCCTTCCCTTCTCCTCTCCTGAGATAATCATAGACACAGAGATGATAAGAAAAAAACAGAAAGAGAATGGGAAAGATGTAACTGGTGAGAACAAAACGGGTGGATCAGGTAGAAAAAGACAGACTGTGGTCTGGGATATCAGGACACAGCTGTGGAGAGCCTAGGCCCTCTTGGAATCCTGCATCTCTCTGAGATGGACACTTGTCTCCCTGCCTTTTCAATCTGTGTTTCTATCTGAATACTTTTATCAACCACTTGTTATCCTCTCTGCCCACTCCTGTTTCTCACATCCCTCTTATTCTGTATCTGATCCTTTCTATTCTCTGAGCACACAGTTCGGTTCAGTGTGATTGATTTCCAACAAGCGTGGGTCTGTCTACATCATCACTATCAGTCTGCACTCTTCCTGTCCTCATCAAGGGGTCAGACCCTAATTATTCAGTATGTGAATGAATGTGTCTACATCTGCCTGTCTCTTTCTTTCTCCCTTAAAATTGGGGACCAGAATCTTACTTACAAAGCAAAACAAATCATTAACCACCCCTAGGAGCCTGATAGAGGATATGAGCATGGCATGTAGGTGAATTGGAGTCAATATTTTATGTGAGTCTGAAAGTCCAAGCTGCCAGGTCCAGCCTCTTCCTGGGTCTCCTCTGACCCAGGAAGAAAGAAGCAAGAAAGTGCACTCTGTTCATTCCTGACCTGAAAAAGGTGCCACCATGGACTTTCCTGACCTCAAGATCTTGCTCCTGCTGTGCTGGGTCATGCAGAACTCAGCTTCCGAACGGCCCTCATTTCAGACTTAAGAGACACTGATTGGAAGGCAGAAGGTGATTTCCACTAGATTCTCATCCCTTTGGGAAAGCACTGTTGTTCTCCTTGTTTTTAGATGGAGGGGGTAATCACCAACAGATTGAGAGTCTTACCCAAGGTCACACAGAAGTTTAGAGCTGTGTTGTTTAATATAGCTGTATTGTTCAATATGGTAGCCACTTGCCACACCTGGCCAATAAACTTGAAATGTTGTGTGACCAAACCAATTTACTTTAATTTTGGCAGTAAAATTTGACATGCAGGGGCTGGAGCAGTGGCTGCACACTTATGGTGCTTGCCTGGCATGCACAAGGATGCGGGTTCGAACCCTAGCACCACGTACACAATGAAGAGTTAGAGCAATGAAAGTCACAAGAAAAACTAAATGAAATTGATTCTTTCCTTCTCTCTCTCTCTCTCTATCTCTCTCTCTCTCTCTTTCTCTCCCCTTCTCTCTTTAAAAAGCAAACGAGATGTAATTCAGCTACTGGAAAACTTCTAAGTATGTTGACGCAATTTAAGTACGTGAATCAATTCTTTCAACTGAAAAATCCATGAAAGCTAAAAACAAATTAAATGCTTCTAAAGAAAATTTAGTCTCAATTAAAGACACCAGATTTCAAGAGAGGGAGAGAGAATAGAGAGAAAAAGGAAGAAAGGAGAAGAGCAAGAGGGAGCAGAGATTGAAAGACACAGGAACAGAGGGACTCTAGCTGCTTTCCTATCTCCACAGCTGAGGGACCCACAAGGACCTGTATCTACCACACCTTCCCCAAACAGTGCTGTTGTGCTATCAGGTGGGACTGGCATCTGAGGAAGTGCTTGTTTTCCTATCTGAAAGGGTGTTTGTATTACATTCTAAAATTCTAACAGGTTTATTGTGATGTGCAGTACATTGCATGGATTCAAAGTGTAAAATGTGTAAAATTTGGTAAGTTTTCAAATATTATATTACCATGTAACCTTTGCCACAATCATGGTAATGAAAATATCCACTTCCTTTAAAACTTCCTCATCCCTTTTTGTAACTCTTCCCTCCAACTGTTCCAGCCCCTTCGTGGGCAGCCACTTTTCTGCTTTTGGTGAATTTTTGCATTTCCTAGAATTTTTTTATAAATGAAATCATAGATTACCCCTCTTTTGTCTGCCTTCTTCTCCTTCAGCATCACTATTCTGAGGTTCCTGGTGGGTTGAAGAATGGCTTCCCAGGTATGTGCACATCCTAACACCTGGAACCTGGAATTGTTACTTTATATGGCAAAATGGACTTTGCAAATGTGATTAAATTAAGGGTCATAAGATAAAGAAATGGTCGTGGATGATCCAAATTGGCCAAGTTTGTAATCACAGAATCCTTATAAAAGGGAGGCAAGAAGGTCAAAGGTGAAAGCAGGAAATTGCAGTGATGCTGAGAAGGGGGCTTTTGGGGACTGTCCAAATAGGCTTTCTTGCGGACACTTCTAGTGAGTTATGTAGTTTTATGCTATGCTTTTAGTGTGGATCCAGCGCTGGGAACCAGCTATCTTTTGTCTGGTCAAGGCCAGGCATAATTTGATTCCATGTATATATTCAAGGTTATAAGCATCAACCTCTGAGCATGTGCCCACTGAGGTAACCTGTTGGCAGTGTGTCCTCTTTGTTTGAACTGCATATTTAAAGGGCCTATAGAAATGGCTAGTGGGGCAAAATGGAACTGGCTGGGGTCTGAAGCTGGAACTGGGGGCTGGCTAAAGGTTTTTACCACCCCCAAGTGAACATGACTCCTATCCAACTGTGTCTTGTGTCTTCTTCCACCTGCTGGGATCCCCAGTCTGTTTTCTGAGCCACACCCCTTTGCCAGGACAGTTGATTAAGTCAGCAGGATGTTCTGCAGGGGAGAGATGTATGCACTCTGGAAAGACCTGAGACTTCTGAGCAGCATGTGGCATGTGGTTGCCAAGGTCCTATTAGCATGGACTCCTGTGTGGAATTGGGATATAATGGATGGATTCTCTGTTAGCACAGAGCCTTCTGATTGCCCTGTGGTGAACATGGACCTGGCAGAGCAGACTGTGAACTGAGCAGCAGAGCCCAGTCAGCCTGCAGCCAAGGACAAAGTTGGATATGACTGAGAAATGGTGTGAGGAGCTGCACACAGCCTCAGGGGCCATGAGATAAATGTGTCTTATAGCTTTGAGAGCAAAAACTGATGCAGGGTTACAGACTGCCAAGATGAGGGAGTTGCAAGACAAAGAGGCCTTGGAAGCCAGAGTACACTAGAAGAGGATGTCAGGGCCTCAAAATATGCCTCAGCAAAGATGAAGAAAATAAACAACAATAGATGCTGGAGGGGCTGTGGAGAGATAGGCACACTAACACACTGTTGGTGGAACTGCAGACTGGTACAGCCCCTCTGGAAAGCAGTATGGAGAATCCTTAAGAAATTAGGGATGACTCCACCATACGACCCTGCTATTCCACTCCTGGGTATCTTTCCAGGGGACTTAGAAT
>PVKS010009107.1:0-65353 GCA_004027875.1 Aplodontia rufa | reverse complement strand
TTCATGTCCTCAACAAAACTCTCAAACTGACATGAAAGTCATCAGAAAGCTGTGTGTCCGATGAGAAAAGTGCATTTATAAAAATCAGCAGGAGCTTCAATCACAGTGGGAGATAAAAGTAAAGTTAAAAACAAATGTTATCAGAAGGTTGTGGTCTGCAACCAAGGCAAAGAATTTAAATGAGTTTCACCAAAAGCCTGAACTCTATAGAGGTTTGCCAAGGACAAACAGTCACTTTAGCTCTCAACTGGGTGCACTGTTGGAGGAAATAATTTTAGCATTTTCTCCCCAAAGTCAAACCACTCGAAAAGGAGTAAAAAAGAAAAATTTGAACTGATGATTGCAGTGAGAAATTCATTCTAATTTATGTCATCATTGTTCATACAGCAAGAGAAGGTCATGTGGTATAGAATACAGAGTACCCACTTTAAAAACAGGTGGAATTCCTTGCAAATCTCATGTCTTCCATTTACTTTGTATGTGAATCTATCAAGTCATCTAAACCTATCTGGTTCCCACTTTCATAAAATGAATGAAGGTATTAGATCCACAACCCATGACTGTTGTGAGGATCAATATATGTAAAGCACATACCCAGCTACACCTCTGTGAGCTTGCATGTTGTGAAGGCAGCATGTTTGTTGTCTGCAGAGCAACGGTCCACAACATTTAATGGGTAGTCCTTATTCATTTTGCTTTTTGAGGCTTGAAGAAACAGGCTAGAATAAACCTAGGACTCATTGAGTTCAGCATATAGCTGGGTAGTTTTCTGCATCCCAGTAGCCTCCAGTTTACTTTGTGAGATGGAGAAACTAATACTTTAATCAACCTCCTGGCTCTGAAACACCCAGATGAAGAAATTCGGTCACTGAGAGTATCAGCATGATTTTTTGAAAAAATCAAAAGGGAAATATTACCTAGGAGTGTGCCAAATAAAGTTTTAAAGCTAAGAACCCCATGGCTCATTCAGCTCAACTGGGATTTACTGGACATAAAGTGATCTCTGCTATTTAATTGCCTAAACCATATAGGGGAGACAGAAATATTTCTAGATATTCCAGTGTGGGAATGTCCACTAGTGGAAAGACATATAAGAAACAAAGGGAACATAAAGGAGACCACTAACTTGGTTAAGGAAGACAGGTGTGATTCACAGAGAAAGTGATATCTGAACATGCAGATACACTATATTTTTTCAGATTTGAGGTAAGAATGGGTTTCCCAGGCAAGAGGACCAGACTGTATGCACAAAGACACAGAACCAAATAATTACATGGGATTATCAGTGTACCTCCCAAGTCTACCATGGATGGATGGATGGATGGCCCCAGAATAATAAAAATAACAACAACAATTGGGATGAGAACCCTTTTTCTCAGGGTCCACACTGTTTGCTACTGAATTTCACTCTCATAGTATAAGGCAGGGAATAATTTGTAGATGAAAGACCTGGGTTGTATCTGATCTTGAGCTAACTGCTATAGCATTTGTTTCCTCATCTATCAAATGGGCTGAAGATCATCATCAGCTCTTCATGTAGCTGTTGCAAGGATAAACTTGTATGAAAATAGTCTTTAAACTACAAACATATGCAGGTATTAATTATTATTATAAGTATTACTTTAGATATGGTAATTTATAAGCCAACAATATTGGGTTAATCTTAAAAAATTATGTTATATTCATAAAGCGATAGATACACAATGGCCTGGGTAATATGTAGTATGCAATACATGGCTACCACTGAAGTGTTTTGCGTCTTGAGATAGGTATGAAAGATCTAGAGATTATCAAATCACTTTCAAAATATCTTCCTATCACCCAAGTGTGGAGAAAAATTCAGTATGATGGAGATATTTTGATAGAAAAAGTAAAATAGCACAATAAAAGAATAACAAGATGCTTAGATTAAAAAAAAACAGTATGGAAACTAAGATGAAAATATTAAGCTATATTCAAGGTGGGGAAATTGGCCAAAGAACAGTGAGGAACAAGACATAAAAACTATGCCTCTTCCCAGGAAGAATGCAGGAAAGTGAAAGATGAACAAGGCTTAACATTTTCATCATGAGAAATTTGACCTTTAGACTGCAACAATTCAGCGTAGGAGGCACCAGGAATTTGGGAAGAGGAACTACTGTAATAAGACAGAAAATGAGGGCCCTTGTGATTAAATGATGACTATAAACCTGGTTTTTTGTTTTGTTTTGTTTCTGTGGGCCTCATACTGCCATTTAGGAGCCACCTACAACTCTTCTGTATTTTTCTTTCTTCTTTGTCTTTTGATGGTGGGGGGAGGTTTTATGTAATAATATACTTTAAAATATTGCAAAGTACAATTTTTAGTTCTATGGATTATAACTCCTTGCAAAACCTTTGATTTGATAATCAAGGCTAGCTAAGAAATTTTATTAATTGATGAAGTAATTTGTTCATTCCTTTAGCCAGTCAACCCTACTTTATGCTAGGTGGGTGTTAATGGACATAAGGGTGTCTAACAGGGCCATGGCCTTGCCTTCAGGATGCTTAAAGAGGAAGAAGGGAAGATGTCCAGAGCAGGAGGTAATTACAAAAATGTTAATAGCTGCTCTACTAGGAAATGTAGAGTGTGATTGGAACCATGAGGCAGAAATTGTGTTTGGTTTAGGGTGGTGGTGGGTCAGAGTAAGGATTCTTAGGGAGGTCACCCTAGAACAAATGCTTTTATTAATGGTTGATTTTTTTCATTCAAAACTTTTAATGAACACAAAATTTTCATGGGTACTTGAGAAATCTAATAGCAGAAATAATTATGCCTCTGGGTTGCCTTTTTCATTTCTACATCAAACCATGTAAATATTCACATTTCTTTCTTTATTTTGACTACTAAAAGTATATGGCCACTCATTTGCAAATTTATAGGAACTTAAACCGCAGGTAAGTACATTTTTCCAAATCTGAGACAGTAACATTTATCTTCAAGTTTCTTCAGTGATTCCTGTGCTCAACTGGTAAATTTCAAAGGCATATTAATGCCCTTGATGGGTCAGGCTCTGGGCATGAACAATGAGCTCATCTAATCTGATTCTTCCCTCATCCAGCTACAATGTAGTTGATCGAAAATCTTTGTTGTACCTCTCGAGGGACACTTACACCAAGAGGAACACTGATCTCAAGTTAGAAGTGGAAACATTTCCTTCCCTGGAACAAATAACGCTCAGAAAGTAAGTTTGCAAACACTCCAAAACTTTTGGCAAATTCCTGTACCTGTGCAAAGGACATGGACATTCCATCAGGTATTCTGAGTGGAATATGCACTCTCACTTCCCAGAACAACCCGCAAAGCAAACATTCTCACTTTGAAGACTCAATAGATCTGAGCCCTAATGCATGAGGGAAGGGTGTGTCTGAAGTCAAGTGGATCTGGCTTACAGTCTCAGCCTCTGAGCTTCATCCCAGCACCACTCCCAGTAACTGCTTGTGTTCCCTGAGCTGCACATCCATTCTCTGTCTAAAAAATGAGGAAAAGTGTAGTGAACTTGCAGAGTTGTAGTGAGGATGCAATAAACTAACCTAACTAAGGGAAAGCATGGCAAATAGCATTCAATAAAGGATTCCTTATGCTTCAAGATCCTGTACAATTGTCAACTCTTTTTTTTTTTTTTAAGAGAGAGGGACGGTGAGAGAAAAAGAGAATTAGTTTTTTACTTAGTTTTTCATGTGGCTTTCATTGCTCCAATACTTCATTGTGTACATGGTGCTGGGGTTCAAACCCGTGTCCTCATACATGCCAGGCAAACGTGTAACCACTGAACTGAACCACCGCTCCAGTCCCCAGTTTTCAACTCTTGCATTAGAATTCTCTTAATTTCCTTTGATAAAGCATGGAACATAGAGATCTCCTGGGTATTCCCATTCCATCTTGAATGTAATTCTTTATTTTTTTAAACCTGTATGTTTAACAAAACAAAACTATGAACTCTTTGAGGGTAGAGAATATGTCTTTTCAATCAGCGTAATCCTGGCCCTGGTTCATTGCTTGGATCCTTTTAGTTGCTCTTCATCTTCACCCCTCTACATACACAATTACCCTGATGTTTCCCATTAACAGCAGGTGAAAGTAACAGGTTATGGAATTCCCGGGAGCATCCTCTCAAATGAAAAATATTGCTTGGCAAGTCTGCCTCAGCCAGAGGAGGTACTTACCTGCAGAGCAAGGTCCAATAAATTTACAGGTGAGTGGCCATACATTTTTGGCAGTCAAAAGAAAGAGAGAAATGGGAATGTTTACATGGTTTGATGTGGAAAAGAAGACAGTAAGCCAGAGGCATTAGAGAAGCATAATTATCTCTGGTATTAATGCCAGCGAGTTATTTCTCTGGGGCCTTAGAGAGGACACTGTTAAATTTAATTAACAATGCCTGCAAGAGCATCCTTACTGTAAAAATGGCGCACAATAAAAAGGCCATAACCACAAAATCTAGGAATGTTCCCACTGGCCTTTTGTAGCCTAGAGATATATTTTACAGTACCCAGAAACAAATGGCAAGCGTAATCTTCAGGTAGTCATCCTTAACATTTCCTTAGAATCAATGGAGCATCTGTGACTTTGAGAATCCACTCCAGTAATATAGAGGCAGCTTAGTGGCTGAGAATCTAGGCTCTGGACTCATACTGACCTACAATTGGTTCTGTGTCTTTAAAATATACAACTTTCTA
The DNA here is from genome assembly GCA_004027875.1 of Aplodontia rufa. Lineage (NCBI taxonomy): Eukaryota > Metazoa > Chordata > Mammalia > Rodentia > Aplodontiidae > Aplodontia > Aplodontia rufa. Next base: position 60,655 of record PVKS010009107.1, on the reverse strand, counting down.
GAACTCAATTTTCTTATGTATGGAGTGGGAATAAAGATAAGATATATATCATAGGTGTCATAAACATAAGAAAATGTGTGAAAAGTGCTTATCTTAGTGTATAGGAGATGGTAAATACTTAATAAATGTTAGTTATTAACAGATACTTTTAAAGGGAAAAACATTAAGTCTCCCAATGACTTGTGTCCTTTGATTACATTTGTTCGTAATTCACTCTGGCTTGTAATCTCTTTCCATTCCTAATAAGGGTTTCCCTGAGTATCTTTTCGAATGTGAGAGTTGAGATCCACCCCATGTGGCAGTTTTCCCTCACTGCTTAGCAAAGGTGTTATCCTTTAGCATGAGTCCCAGCCGTCCTGGACTGTCCTGTTTAAAGATGTCAACACAGCCCATAGCCTCTGGTGGAAGACTTCCCTGTCCTCTGCCAGGAGTGCTCCTCTTAGAATTCACAGTCAAATGTTACTGCAGGATTCTGTTTCAGGGTTTCTGTGAGACTATTCACTAATTAGTAATGGAATGCCTACTATGTGCTGGGCACTTGGGTCCTGCATTTATTTCAGTGAACAAGGTGACATCCCTGCTTGCGATGGTCTGAGGCCAGATGCTCCTGGTGTCAGCACCTGGAGCGCTGTCGGCTGGGCCAGGGTCAGAAGGTAAGCTGGTTGTGCTAGGTGCACAGGTGATACTGCCTACCGTACTCTCTCCTGGATTCTCTGGATGCTCAGTCTGTTTGGTGGCTCAGAGTCACTGTGATAGTCTTGGTAAAGGTATACCTTTGGGATCCTATGAAATCCATTAAGCAAATGTCCAGCTTTATATTTATTGAACTCAGAAAGTGAGCAGAGTTACACCTTTGTTAGTACTTTTGCTTGCATTCTTGTAAAGCAGTCTGTGTTTGAGAGGCATAGGCAAAAGTAGTGGCCACAAATAGAAGATGGTATGAAATTTATTTTTGTTCTCTTCCTATAAGAAAACTTTTCATCAGGACTGCCCTTCTTTTTGTCTCCAGATATCATCCTGAGACATATTGACATCCTTTATTAAGATCCAAAGATCCCTGGCTCTTACTAGGACAAGAATCCGTTTTTGTCTACCTCTCTGTGTCTGGATTCCTGTAATAGTAAATGTCTGATATAGCTATGAGCATACGAGGAAAATTGGTATATCCTTGAGTACTGTCTATGGATCAAACATCAAAATATTTTACATAATTATTATTTATTTAACCCCCAAAATAAATGGAAATGATATCTTTATTTTATGAAGCTGAAAACTAAGAGGCAAAGGAGTCAAGTAATTGCCCAGGATCACAAAGCAAGTGAACAGCAGAGCTGGGTTTGAAACTTGAGTCTGACTCCAAAGCCATATTTTTCAGAGCACCAGAGTATCTCAATCTTGGCACTGTAAGCATTGGAGCTAGATAATTCTTTATTGTTTTATACACTACATATTTTAGGATGTTTTACAGCATCCCTGACCTATAATAACAGACGTCGATTTTGAAGCCAGAATTTTCACCAGATATAGCCAAACATCCCTCCATTAAAAACTACTGCCTACACACAATTAAAAGAAAAGCATCTATTCAATTATATAAGTAATTTCCCTCTTGGAAGCTTAGGGATATCTCAAAGTACATAAGGCAGTGTGTGAAGGACAGCAAAGGTATATAAAATATTCCACCTTTAAGCTGCTTAACAAACAGCATTGAAATCAGGGGAAAGATGCTAGGACTGCTTGTAGGGACAATTTGGTTTTTTAGGAAGGGAACTGTTGTACATTCACTGCTCTGACAGGTTATCAATACCCAGTATGGTATGTGGGTACTGATAATCGCAGTGACAACAATAGTCTGGTGAGACTGACAGACTTTTACTGATTTTGGAAATAAAGATATTGAGCCTGAGAGAAATAATGTAGGTTGCTTCAGGTCACACCACTACGCAGAACAAAGACTGGGGTAAGTGTTCATTTCTGTCTGGTCCTGACCAGAGTTCAGGAGGATCACATCAATGGGCAGCCACAGATGCTGCAAAAGATCCAAGCACAGGCAGTTGGCAGAAGCCTCAGTAGAGTGAAAATAGCAAATTAGGCATGAGTTTCAGTGCTGTGCAAAATGAGAATATTAATCATACATATTTAGAAAAGACATCCCAGATGTCTACAGACATTACCCTGTTTATGTATCATAAATGAAGACATCACTTTGTTTAATGATCATTTAAAACTCAAATTGCAGAATGTGTTTACCTCAAAAATAGAGGGCTGATTCTAACTAGTGACATTAAACTAGAGCAAATTAGGAACATTGAGGCAATGCAAAGACATTTTTTTAAAACATAATCCTCATTGCCTATAAGAAAGGAAATTCAAATGACATAATATTTTTTCCTGCAGGCCCTAGAGAACTGCCTGGAATACAGCTGAGCCCAGGTGTGAGGCCTGATTTCCTCTCATGTGAGCAACTCACAGCATGCCAGTGAGACCTGCCAATTGCTCCACTGAGAGCCCTTATGGCACCATGCAGAGGTGTCACCAAGAGGGCAAAGGGTCAGGCTCACTTTTGTCTTCATATAGCTGTCTTTCCTGAAAGAGCGCAAAAAGACTTGATTTGTTCCACCTAAAATGGAATTTTTTGTCCTCTTTATGCCTTCTTCAATTTGACTGCTTGAAAAATTTTTTTTCGTTTCAAATTGCAAACTTCTTGGAACTTTTTGATAAATAAACCCGCGTATATTTCAATTACTAAATAGAGAAAAGGGTAGAAGTTTAACAAATAAAGAAAATTAAAGTATAAGTACTTGAAGAAATAGATTTGGCAGTTAAATGCTAATCCTTCAGAGCTTTGATTTTTCTATCTTGTAATTATTTCTGCTTCATAAATCTCAGCTCCCCATAAGCATCCCTAAGTTTCCTATGGAAGGTGGTATTTGTTTTCCCCAAGGAGTGATAAGCATTACCTAGTTGCTTAATGTGTACTCACTGCCCTTAATTAATCCAAGCAAGGCAAAATAACAACATGGAAGAAGAATTAGACTAAGAAGTCAGTATTCTAGTCTCATGTTTGCCTTTGACTCAGTTTTAATCTACATCCAATCATTCAGCTTTTCTGGGTTGAATTTGCCTCAATCCCATAACATGTGTAATCTATTTCCCCTAAAACTGCAGTCATTGAAAGACTATGGACTCACAGAGTTAGGTTAGGCCCTGGCTGTTAAACTTTATTTAAATCTATTAATTTCTGTTCTCCCAGCCATGGTATTATAGTGCCTCTTTTGCAGCATTGCCATGTGGTTTAAAGACTTTCACTTAAAACATGCACAATAAATGGGTCACCTAGTAGTAGGAGTAGTGGTGATTGGACTATAGAAAACATCACAAGTGACAAACTTTTAATCTAGTGTATTTGTCTATAGTCTTGAAAATCATGTCTTTAGATACCTAGAGAATCCGAATATATTTTTGTATGTCTCATTAAGTAGTTTTCATCACATCTGAAGTTTAGCACTTCAGTGAGAAGTAAATAGCTAATGGAGTTTCTTGAGTGGAAAATTTAGGATGAATGAATTATTAGTGACTCATTAATGTTTTTTCACTGGTGAGGGGAGTAAATGGAATGGAGGAGAGATTATATCATTATTTCAGTCATCTGTTGACTACTCTTCTAAAAAGAACGCTTTGGAGAGTGAGATAGAGATATTATTTTTCTATCATGTCAGTAATTTTAGTTATAGGAATATATATTTATTTATAGAAGTAAACAGATTTTCTTTGAATCCTTAAAATATATTTCACTTTATTTTTCAAAACTGTTTCTGGCTGCTAGCATCATAGGGAAACCACTAGACAATTTGAATGTTACTGATTACAGCAAATAATATCTCCTATGAAATATTCTGTATTTGTTTCTTATGATATATAACAGGATGCCACAAACATAACATGTTCCTGACCTTTCTTTTTTTATTGGCTATTTTTAGTTATACATAATGTTAGGATTCATTTGGACATAATTATAAAAGCATGAAATATAATTTGTTCTAATTCAGTCCCCAGGATTTCCCGTACTCCATTCCCTTCACTCTAATCTACTCGTCTTTCTGCTATTTACTTATAATTTTTTTAAATTAGTGTCTTGTGTATACACATGATGGTAAGATTCATTGTGGTATATTCATATACGTATAAAGGAAAATTAGGTCAGATTTATTCCTTTCTCCATCCCATCCCTCCTCCCATTGCTTCAGTCCCCTTTGTCTACTTTCTCCTATTTTTTAAAATCCCTCCTCCTTTATTGTGGATTAGCTTTTTCATATCAGAGAAAAACATTTGACCTTTGATTTTTTGGGGGGGATTGCTTATTTCACTTAGCATGGTCGTTTCCAGTTCCACCCATTTACCGACAAATGCCATGATGCTGTTCTTCTTTATGACTGAGTATTGTGTACATGTACCATTTTCTTTATTCATTAACTTGTTCATTGGCACCTAGTTTGGCTCCATAGCTGAGCTATTGTTAATGATTCTGCTAAAAACATTGATATGGCTGCAACTGCATCACTGTAGTTCTCTACTTTAAATCTTTTTGATATATATGGGGGAGTGGGAAAGCTGGGTCAAACAGTGGTTCCATTCCTTGTTTTTTGAGGAAAATCCATGCTGATTTCCAGATGGTTGCACTAACTTGTGATCTTACCAGCATGTGTGAATGTACCTTTTCCCCCACATCCTTGCTAACATTTACTGTTAGTTGTATTCTTGACAATTGCAATTCTGACTGGAGTGAAATGAAATCTCAATGTAGTTTTAATTTGGATTTCCCTAATTGCTACAATTGTTGAAATTTTTTTCATATATATGTTGACCCTTTGTGTATCTTCTTTTAAGAAGTGTCTGTTTAGTTCTTTTCAATATCTCTGTCAGATCCAGTTGCAATGGGAAAATTTTGTATTTGCCTTCCAGCTCCAGGTGTGATACTCAGTTCTAGGATTGCTTTATAAATACTGACACTGCTTTAACTAGTGCTTCTGTATTAAGTTTTGTAACTTCAATAGAAATTACTTATAATTTTTTGAAAAGTATAGTAAAAGACAAACCATATCTTCAGGCACTTAATATTCCTAATATTCTTCCTGCCCGAGATCTGAATTTTAATGTATTTGCTTCAGTAAGCTATACACTAAGACTCTGAGGTTTGAGAGGGTATTTAGAATTGAAGAAGTGCTAAAAGGGACAGGAAAATATACCCAGCTCTAACTCCACACTAGTTGTCTGGGGTCAATGTATTCACTATATCAGGTATAGGCAGCAGAGTAAATCAATATATCCTTCTTCCTTTCTGGGAAGGGACAGAGTATTTTAGTAGGATATAGAGTATAATAAAAAAGAGAGCTGGATCTTGGTTCTCCCACTCAAAACTGTGTGATGTATGTCCTTGGGCAAAGCAACTCGCCCTGATAACACATTTCATTAATATACAAATTGAAATATTCATAGTGCAGTCTTCAGAGTGTTGCTGTGAAGATTGAATATGTATGTGAAGTGCTTTGCATGAATATTGGGTTAAAGAGGGTGAACTCATAGATTATAGCACAATAAGACATTTCTCAGTTTGTGTTCAGCATGACCCATTGCAAAATGTCTTCAATTTGATCAATTGTCCTTTTGAAATTTCCATTTTAGATTCAGTTTTCTGTATCTCTGTGGGCATTTTAATGGGGAGATGGAAGGTGACATACAGGCCAAGATTTTATAAATTTAGAAGCTGCTGCCTCTTTGAAGGAGAAAGTAATCCTACAGTGACTCTAGCCCTACAAAAGCACTGATGACTGCTTTGTTTTATAATCACTAAAGTAGCAAGGGACCTTTTACTGACATATTTGATTTGGAAGTTTAAATGAATGCTTTGTAACAGAGGGTTAGATAGAGACCAGTTCACTGGATTTCTAAAATCCTGTCTTAGAGCTCTTCCTTATTCCTTGCTGGTTCACTGCACAGCAGACAGCAGCAGCAGTTTTGCAGCTAGAGGCCTTTCTTAGTGAATTACCATTTCCATTTGCATACGCTATCTGAAGTTGTTACAAGTGGAACATTACCTTCATATACTCCCAAAGTTCTTAAGAGATTTAGAGATGCGTATTGATTCCATCGGGTCTATCCTGGAGCCTCATATCCTAGCTAAACATTTTGGGATTGGTATTTTTTTATAGTTTTGATCAAAATATGTAAGTTTCTATCTCCAGTAACACAAGTCAGGATACTTCAGAACCTGTTGCTCTGTCTCCATCTGTGTGGTAGGTATCTAATGATGAAGTAACGGAGTATGAATTTTAAAACATAGGAAGGATGCAATGATCTCACTAGGGGAAAGTGGAGCCCAGTGGTTAAATGCATGGACTATGTACTAAAATACATCTGGATTTAACCTTGACACACAACCACTGGTAAGTGTGAATTTGAATAAACTACCTAAACATTCAGGTCCTTAGTTTTCTCGTCTGAAAATTAGACATTAAGAAAAAGCAATAAGCTCCTCTATTCCATGCAATAGTTTTAAGGTTAATGCTTTTCTCTCAATTTCTCATTGGTTGTGTGTTATCTGATGGAGTTTCAAATGCTCACAAGCCCTTATCATGATATATAGTACATTTTCATTACTTCACAAACTTCCTTTTTTGACTCCCTCCCCCAACCTCACATAACAGTTTTCACTTTGGTGGGTTACCGTCTTCCTTCTTTGACAGTCGCTTTATCACAATATATAATAGTCTGTTATTTTGGGTTTCGCAGCTGTTTAGGAATTTCTTGAGGGTGAAGCCACATGTGGGCCATTTTTGTAGCACTAGTGCTAATACAGTGTCTATAACTTGATGCCACTGGATAAAATACTTGCTGAATAAAAATTAGAAAAACATCCCTGTGAAGTAAACAAATTGCTCATTTTTATTGCATTTTATAAAGGAAAAATTAAGGTGTGAAGAAATGTATTAATTTGGACCTGATAGAAATAAATGATACTCAAGATGAGTGTTTTGATGAGAGTTCAATAACAAGACTATTTAAAAGAAATGGAAAGGTACAAAAGAAGGAGGAGCACACTCATAGTACTCAAAGGTTGCTAGAATCTAGAATGAGAGACACTGAAAAAAAGAGGACTATCCTTGCAGGAACAGCAACCTTCTGACCAAGGAACTGGCCACTCCCAAAGACCCTACAGGGAGACAACCAAACTCAGTTGCTTCTGTCACGGTTGTCATGTCTTCCCATTGGTCAAACCCAACGTAGAATCAGAAGGCAAGGACACTCATTAATGCAGTTCCTGAAGAGTAGAGTGGAGGCATTGTTGAAGGATCAAAGGGAAAATACTAACCAAAGAAGGGAAGTGACTTTTCCAGTCACTGAGCACATAACTGACAAAAGAGGAACCCTGAATCAGGTCTTCTGGCTCTAAAACTAATTACATTCCATTATCATATGTCATTAATATTGCACTAAATGCTATATAGAGGCTATATATTGCAATGGGGCATGGGAAAACTTCATTAATTATAAGTTGTGTACTTTAAGAAAATGATTGTATTAATCCAGAATGTTATAAGGAAAAAATGGAGGTTACTTGTTCTAAGTAAAAAGAAACCCACAGGCCAAATCTATTTGTCACTTATTCTCATAAATAGTTTTATTGGAGTACAGATATGCCTATTTGTTTATATATTATACAGACATGCTTATTTATGTATTGTGTGGTTCTTTTTTTTTTTAAGAGAGAAGGACAGTGAGAAAGAGAGAGAGTCAGAGAGAATCAATTTTTATTGAGTTTTTCACATGGCTTTTGTTGCTCTGACAATTACTTGTGTACGTGGGTGCTGGGGTTTGAACCCGTGTACTTTTGCATGCTGGGCAAGCACTATAACTGCTGAGCCACCACTCCAGCCCTTGTCTGTTGCTTTTTCAGTACAACCACAAAGTGGAGTAGTGAAGACAGAGACCATAAACCATGTAAACCCTAAATATTTCCTATCTGACTCTACATTCTAAGATTGACTCTGTTGTTTGGGAAAACGAAGGAATAAGAACAGTTAGGTATCATGAAGTACCGCAAATGTTGTTTTCAGAAAGAAAGTTTGCATGTCTCGATTAACAAAATTATATAAAACATACTGTTACAGGATAATTATATTGTGGCATTCCAAGGATTAGCAGATGAGTCAATAAGAAATAATTCTTACTCTACTATTACAACCATATGAGTGAGTTCACTGTAGAGAAATAAGCAACTTTTAACAATTTAGAAATGCAGGCTGTTATGTTTCTAACCTTAGTGATAGACTTGGGCCATTCTAGTGTGTCCTTCTGGCTGGAATTTCTTCCTTCTGCAGGTCCTCATCTTTTTCTGAAGAAGCTAGCAGATGCTTTTAATCCAAGAAGAGTCACTAACACCATAACATTCATTATAACCCAAGTGCTAGTGTGGAAGTAAACTCATCTCATTATTTCTCAAAGATGATATATTTCATGGGGAGTTGATGCTACTGTTTATTCTTTTGCCCATGCAGAACCTAAATGGTCCTCTGCTTTAGAGATTGGTTATTAAGGTCTAATGTGTAATGGTCTCCTAACTCTGTTGTGGATTCATGACAGGTGGAATATTTTGGGCCAATTGCTGGGCATTGGGTCTTTCAAATAATTGAATATTAGGGCTAGGATATAAGTCTGAAAAGGATTCCAAGTCACAGAGTTTTCAGATCAATCAATCAAATGGACAGTCCTGTGCTTGAACTTCTTCAACTTATTAGTAAATAATTCATAAATTTGGTGTCAAGTATCTGGCAAGTCAGAAAACATAGATAAATGGTATAGATAAGTACAGACTTTCTTTTGGCCTATTCACTGTCTTCTCTAGGAATGCCTATTAATGTATTAAATCCAATGCCCTATGAGCTAGGAGTACAGGACATGTTCTTATTCCTAACTAGCTTTGATTTCTGGAACAGAGGTTAAGTGCTTCTCACAGTTCTAGTTCCTAGAACCTAGTAATGGGTATCTACTATTTTTACAGAAAAAAAAAAGCCCTGAAGATATTAAGTGGACTAACAATGTTAAGAGAACAATAGCAGGGAGGGAAGAATGTCCTATACAAAGTCTTACAATGAAACTTTCATAAAACAAAGACTTAAGGGGTAAAGGGGATGGAGAAGGGAGAGGGAAGACGCTTATTGATTCTCCTCCTTTCTGAGCAGAACATTCCTTTAATCAAGTACCTAATACTCAGGCTTCCTATCACAGGTCATCTGTGCCAGCAATGAGAATCTCACCTGCCACCCAGCCCCAGAGCAAAGTCATCCCAGTAAACTGAACACAATTTGTTATTTACTACATTTATTTAAAACACTTTAATACAGAAAGCATATATCATGGAGTATTGATATCTATTTTATACACACGTACAATATATAAGTAGAGAGAAGATATGTACAATTAATATGAATATGCTATAAATGATTATATTCATATGTACTCATATAAGTATGCTGTACATATATGACTTCTTATATATACTTTTATTTCATATGTGTATAAATATACATATATATGGATGGATGGATGCTGATTAATTCCACTATTCATCATATAGATGGTAAGTTCACATAAGATGTACCTTAATTAGGAATACTTACTTCAGCAGTGACTAGTTAACATCTGGAAGACTATTCAGGAGCTTATACTCCAGATGAATAAAGCTGGAGAAAGGATACTTAAAATCAGGGGAGTGTATTTCAAGGATAAAATCATAAAAGAAAACAGGACTTTCTTTTATGCAACTAGACTTCATAAGGGATAGAAGGATTCTGGGACTAGACAACTGTATAAGATAAAAAGCATCTGTAGATGGCTATCTAGGGCCACATTAGCATTGTGGTTGATCACATAACTTTGCTTCATTTGTCCCAGCCACCACCAATTAACCATCTTTGAATTTCTCAACTTTATATTCTTTAAGAGAAAGTCTGATTAGCTTACTGAGAGCGTGTACTGTTTGTTGTGTCCCCAAGTGTCCTGATGGCCAGAGGTTTCCCACTTGGCATCCTCACAGGCCTAAACTGACTGACTGCCTTTTGGTGAGATACTCATTCCTGATCCAACCTGCAATATCTGAGCAGTGCATCATATGGGAATATCAATTCCAACTTCAAGAACTGCTTGGTATGGCAGGCTCTGAGCCTAACAGGCTTCTCTCTGTCACATAATGATTTTCCTTGAAGCATAAAATAGCTATATACATCCAATTTTCAGACAACATACACCTTCCCATGTTCCCCTATCCTTTTAAGTAAAATCAGCATTTGCCTGAGGTTTATTTCATAGTACCATAGCACGTATGCATGTGTGTGGGCATGGTGTGTATAGCAGGCAGAAGTTGTCTGGGATTCTATTATAAGTATCTCCATGAGGGAATCCAAAAAACATCTTTATTCCCCATCTGATGATCAAGCTGAAAAAAAAATACCACTTCTGGACATAGTGGTTTGGCCCCTCTTAATTCTGAGAGGTAGGCTAAGGGCCCTCTATCTGGACTGTTCCACAGTTATTCCTGCCCTCCTGCTCCTGCATCACAAGAGGTTCATGGAAATCTAACAATTCATTCAGAGCACTTTGTTATAGAAACACAGAGGCCATGTGAACTAGAAGCATCCATCAGGAAATCAATGCACCGGACCCTTCTTCCTGGAACTGCCAGTCTTTGATGAATGAATTCCAGGAAAATGTGATCAACAGCAACTAATTAGAGGCCTGTGTGTTAAGTTTTATAATGGACTATTTAGTCGATGTGGCCAATCAATGCAAAGGCCCAGAGAACTGTAACTGCTGGAACTCATTTCCTTTCTCACAAATTGAGGTGACTGTTTTCCTTTTCTGTAATGAGGATTGAACCCAGGGGTGTTCTGCCATTGAGCTACATCCCCATCCTCCCCTCTATTATTTGAGATAGGGTCTCACGAAATTGCAGAGGCAGGACTTGAATTTATGCCTCAATCTCCATTGTTTCTGGGATTACAGGGATGCACCACTGTGCCTCCCTCAAGAGTTGATTTCAATGTAACAAACATATGAATGAGTCCTGGAAAGTTCACTCCCTCTTTGGAAACATTAGTGATAAGTCACACAGCAGGAAGTTCATATGTGTGAGGTAATTTGACTTAATGGTTGAGAGAAATCAGTTACAAATCTCTTTGTTTTCTCTTCAGCTTTGTGACCTCTCTGTTTCGGTAACATTATTTGTAAAATGAGAATAGTTGACCCACCTCATGATGTTGATGAGAGGGAGAACTGAGAGATTATGTAAAGTTCTTAGAATACTCCCTATTGTGTAATAAATGTCAATGAAGTGGTAAATATTATTATTTATACTAATGAAAAAAAATATTGAGTTTTGAAGAAAAGTCACTAAACTTATCTTCTAAATTCTGAATCTCAACATTATTTTCTGCAACAGAAAGTATGTTAATTGTCGATATTTCACTTGTTGAATCTTATGCAATGAACACTAGACTTCTGTTTTAGGGTAGGATAGACAGGCTAATGATGGAAAGAGTATCTGAAAGTCATGGAGAGCTACTGAGTCAACTATAATTAAAGATGCTGAAACTTTGGAAAGAAAAGAGCCTTGGCATATTGGCTAACACTTTGTTACTTGTATATTGTTTTTACCCTGGGGTGAAGATTAGATTTCTGAACTCAATAATGGAAAGGGTAAATTATATATCTGGCTTTATGTCAAAAACTGGGGTGTGGGTAGGAAGAACCAACAGTAAACTAAGCCTTAACAGGGCTGCAAAGCAGCCTTCACTCAGAACTGGCCATGCCTGGAATAAGGCCCCTACTTTATCTACAAAGAAAAGTGCACAAAATAACATCATCTGGATTTTCTATATTTTTAATAGGCAATCAAAAATTTTAAAAAAGCTTAATGGCTACTAAAGTACAGGTCCACATAATCACAAAATAATTTTTTAGAAAACAAAGAACATGGGGCTGGAGCGGTGGCTTAGCAGGTACGGCTCTTGCCCAACAAGTGCGGCTAGTACATGGATTCAAACCCTATCACCCATGTACACAGCTAAGTGCCAGAGCAACGAAAGCCGGGTGAAAAACTCAGTAAAAATTGAGTCTCTCTATCTGTCTGTCTGTCTCTCTCTCACTGTCCTTCTCTCTTTAAAAAAAAAAAAAAAGAACAGAACCAGATCCACAATTACAACTACTGGAGTTGGGTTACATGCACTTTACATTTATCATGGGGTAAAGGAGAAAAAAAGATAAAAAAATGGCTTATTATGTCAAATACAACATAAATACTATGCAAGTATTTGTTATATTGTTTAAAGAATAATTACAGGTAAAACAAAAGTTTGTACATGTTCAATATATAGAAATTAGTTTTTTAAAAAATATTTTTTTTATCTCTGAGCATTGAATCCATAGATGTGGAACATATGGATACTTAGGGCCAACCAGGGTCATATAACCACAATCAAGATACAGAATATTTCTCTCAGCTCCTAAAGTCCTTTCATGTCACTCTATAGTTAATCTAAGCTTCTAGCAATCACTGGTTTGATTTATGTCACCATAGTTTTGTACTTTCTAAAATGTCACATGAATAGAATCATAGGGGGTAGTCCCCTGCATTAGGGTTTTTTCGTTTAATGATTTTCAAGTCCACCCAGGTTGTTTGTTATTATTGTTTCATGTTGTTGTTTTATATGTCATTGAGCAGTATTGTATCATTTGACTAAACTGTGCTTTATGTGTCCATCAGTTGAAGGACAATTACGTTGTTTCCAGTTTGGGCTCTTTTGAATAAAGTTGCTATAAACATTCATGTAATTTTTTTCTAGATGTTGGCCATTCATTTCAGGTAAATATCTAGAATCAGGGTATCTGGTTCATATGATAACTTTATGTTTTGTTTTACAAACGTCTACCAAACTATTTCCCAAAGTGGCTGTGCATTCAGCATTTTCACCAGCAGTAAGAGAATTCCAGTTGCTGCAAATTCTTTCCAAAACATTCCTATGATTTTAGTTTTAATATTCCTAAAAAGTAATATTAGCCATCTGTTTATATATGTCTATGCCATATTATCTCTTTGGTGAAATGTCTGTTAAAATTTATAATTTATAATAGAAATTATATTGAGATAATTACAGATTCACATTCAGTAGTTTCCAATTCCCAGCAATATTAACAGATTGCAAAATTATAATAGACTATCATGCAGCATATTGCATTGCTACCTTGCATAACTTATTTAGATGTCAGCAGTCTAATTTGTTCATGTTTGTATGGGGGAATGTAAGCTAAATTCTATACAATTTCATCACTTGTTCAGGTTTTTTTCATCCATAGTCATGACCATTACCAAGAGGTCCTCTCGTGTTACCCGTTTATAACCACTCTTGCCTCCCCGGCCTGCCCTCAACTGAACCCTGTGCCCACCCCTAATGGTTGAAAAATACTGGTCTATACTTTATTTCTAAATTCTAGTCATAATAATTCCTTTACATAACTGAATAGTATTCCTTGTATGGTTATTACACTGACTACTTCTGTTGTGGGGTCCAGTTATCAATGCATACTGAGACCACCAGAGACGACAACGACGAGGAAGAAGAAGAAGAAGAAGAAGAAGAAGAAGAAGAAGAAGAAGAAGAAGAAGAAGAAGAAGAAGAAGAAGAAGAAGAAATAAGAAGAAGAAGAAAAGAAAAGGGAAAAAACTTTATCTTGAGGAAAGATATGAAACAGAAAAGAGAAGAAACAGGCTGGTGCACCAGGCCACTGCTCCAAAGCAAAGTTCAGGGAGAGCAGCAGCCCTGAGTGACTCAAGCAGGCTATCCTTAAAGGAAAATTTTTGCAAGCTTACAAACAGGCTTACAAAAGGGGTCTTCCTCCAAGAAATGCAAGTAGCACGCTTCAGTTTATCTATTTCAAGTTGTACCTAGTGGGTTAGCAGGGCGGCTAGGCGGGGAGCCAAACTATTCCTATCTAAATCTGGCAGTTTGTGGGAGCCTCTGGAGGGATGCTTCCCAGAGACAGTCACAATGACCTTGACTGTGACCACATTATTTTATCTCGGGTATTTCTGTCCATCCAGCACAACTCAATCTTAATTAAATATATTCGTTTTTATATCAAGTAGGTCTCTACCTTTTTACATTTCTCCATTTCCCTACCACATTAGTGAAATCATTGACTTATCATAGCTTGAGGTGAGAGGGGTATAACGGACCTGAAGAATCATCAGTTTTCCTGAATCAATCTGGTTCTTTATGTATGTTACTAAGGTATTAAGGATACAGGGCCCAATAGTTAGCCCCAAGAGGAGTAACACAAGGGGTCCTGCCAGGGCTGAGAGTAGGGTGGTATTTAAAATAATAACATTGAAGTGGTGAATGGCAAAAGGAGACTTGGTCAAATCATAAGAGGTCGAGGCAAGACAGGTCCCTGAGCCTTGGAGGTCCTCTAGAGTTAAAAGGGACCATGCCCACAGGGGCAAGGAAACTTAGATTTTGTAAGATTAAGTTGATGGAACTCAGTGTCAGAAATTCCCAGAGAGGCATTTGTGGCTACCCCAACATAATAAGGGGGTCGGGGGTCCAGGCAAAACCAATTATTGGATGAGGCTAGGTTGTGTAGTGTTTATAAAAGCAAAAGTAGTATTAAGGAAGGAGAGAAGGGGATTACATGTTCCTGTACTAACACAGGATTTGTTGACTTGTAAACTGGTAGAATTGAAGGGATCCAAAGAGCCCCAAGAGGTCACAGTCTCACATCCCCAAGAAGCACAATGAGAAGTGCTGGAGCTGTGGCAGGAAGGGCCCCAGTGTGTGGGGCAAGCATAAAACTGGGTACCCGAAAGGCCCTTTTCAGCTTGGAGGTCATTACAGCCTTTTCATTGTGTTCCTGTTGAACTAGAAGTCATGAGGAGAATCATGAGAAAGGGTCAGATGAACATAAGTCCAAATTCAGAGTATGAAGCTGGGGTCTGGGAGTGATAAGTGGCAAGAGTATTGCCAGAGTCAGTATCTTTGCGTTCCCAGGTAAACTATTGGGGCTGATATGGGTTGTGGTTAGGGGAAATAACAAAATGGAGAAGAAGGCAGAGCATTAAGAGCGCAACTGTCTTAGCTTGAGGGGATCCTTGTCGTGGGGAATGGTCCTCTATTGGAGAGGTGGCTCAGAAGGATTCTCAGACACCTTTCTGGCGTGAGTGTGGTGATTCCAGGTCTGGATACCATCAACCTAAATAGCAGTTGGTGTTGTGAGAATCACCAAGTGAGGAGCCTTCAAATGAGGACTCAGGCACTCGAGGCAGTGTCAGCAAATTCACACTTTGTCACCTGGTTGGAAGGGATGGGGGTTGACAGGAATTTGAAAGGCAGCTCGTAGAGTGGGCTCCGTGGATTGTTGCAAACATTGAAGGGCCTGAACAGACTGAAGAAGAGAGTCATCAGTTAATTCAATTACAAGTTTGGTCTCCAACCTAGGTAACAAGGGAGGGGGACATCCAAACAATATCTGAAAGAGGGGGAGGCCCTTGACATAGGGGGTACAGCATGCCTGTAGAAGGGCAAAGGAAAGGAAACTAACCCATCCCTTGATGGTCTCTAGGGTTAATTTGGTTAAAATCTCTTTGAGGGTCCGATTCATCATTTTGACTTGACTTGAACTTTGGGGATGTTAAGCACAATGAAGTTTCCAATTTATCCCCAGTGTATAAACTAAGCTTTACGTAATTTTTAAGAAGGAATAATGACAATTATCTGAGCCTATTAATAGAGGGAACCCAAACCTAGGAATTAATTTATTAAGTAACTTCTTGATCACCATTTCAGCAGCTTCTGTCTTATCTGGAAATGTCTCCACACATCCAGAAAACATATCCACAAGCACTAACAAATATTTATACCTATATTGTCCTGGATTAATTTCTGTAAAACCAACTTCCCAAAACCTTCCTGACCCTGTTTTTCTTTTCTCAACTCCCATGGGTGGCTTTCTACCAGAGGATAAAGGAGTGTAGAGAGGTCAGGTGAGCATTATTACATCCAAACAGACTGGCAGTGATGAGATCTCATTTTCTGAGGTCCCCATTTTCTATCTGTCTTCAGATAATCTATCTCCTGCCTCAACATCCCCTCTGAAGAGGCCCTTGACCAATCTGGCTTCTTCTGTGCTGACAGTGGGGTGTTGGCTGTGACAGTCAGGGAAACTCTCCAGAGGTCTATGATGGTGGCAGTTGACAGGTGACTGGACATGGTATACACAGGGGAGGGATTAGGTTAGAACAATAAACAATGCAACAAAACATTATGTTCTGCAAATAATCAATACAAAACAATTGGTCACCCTTTGAAGACCGTGAAGATAGTAACTTACTAGAGCTTAGGATGTGGTCTGACATGTCATTTACTAGTGAGTAGAGGCCATTTATGGCTTTAGAAATCTTAGTAGAGTTGCTAGAAAGACATTTAATTTTTATAATGGCATAGGTGTCCCCTTGAGTTGTGGAATGCCATCTGAGGTAGGTTAAATATTACAACTAAACAGTCATATCAGAGAAAAATAGATTTAGCTTATCCATACATGAGGTTAGGGAAATTTTATGGATCTCAAACTGACTTAGAACAAACTTGTTACTCTGGTAGTGTCTACTGTAACCCTCTCTTTATAATCTCACAGTTTTATTTACCTGTGGGAAAAATTACAAAAGTGTACATTTTGAGTCCAGTGTCTTTCCTTTTAAATGCCCATGTATGGCTGTGCTTTTGTTATAATGCTCCTGCCAGGTGTTTAAGACAAAGTTAGTAAAAATTGACTTTTTCTGCCTAGGTCAGCTCAGATTCCTCATGAGGTCACTGTCAGGGACATGTGAGAGCTGCTTGTCTGCTTCAGCCTTCTTCTACTGGTGGTACCATCTGCCAGGATGGTACCACCTTGCTGACCATATGTGGCTTCTCTTGGAAGCATTAGGGACATTTCCTTTTCCAATGACCCTCCTTTTTGTAGACTATGTACCAGTTGGCTAGAGAAGTCCCATTGTTCCCCAAGTTTTGGCTGAACAAACAGGGCAAGGGCCAAAACATTGACTTTTCCTTAACCCTTTTACTTTCTTAACTTTTGTATCTTGGTGTTGGTGTTAAACATCCAGCAGGCCAGTTTCACCAGTCCTAACGTAGGTGTGCTATGTTACAGTTTTATAATTTTATGATGATATGTTTTCTGAATGCCTCCCTGAGTCTCTCTAGAAAGATGGTAGGGTTTTCCTGAAGTCTATATAAGTATTAGTTAACAGAGTCTTCTATCTGAAACATAAATCAAACAAAAGCTAAGAGGGCTCCTTATTACTTTCCAAAAATATGTTAAATTTTTATCTCAGTGTAAAGCATTAGGTTATTTTAATTCAATATTAAATGAAATAAATAAATCCCTAATTCAATTTGTTGTTTCCATATAAACCTGAAGGAGATCGTTGTTATAAACAACTTTAGTTTGGAAACACCAGCCTGGTAAAATCATGTCCTAAGTTTTACATCTTAAAAGATTTATTCACTTGGAAAACATGAATAAATCTAATACACAACAAAGCCAGTATTAATTACAAAGATGTCTTTATATTAACTAAATTTAACCTTTGAAGAAAAATTCAGAATCCGTAATATATTATAACAATAATCACAGGTTTGTACAGGGTTAGCAATAGCTTTAAATTTTCTAAATTTAAGAAAGTTTTGCTATAGACTTATTATCTGGTGTATGACAATGAAACGCTTATGTAGTTAAAGCAAACAGATATAACCCAGGTTTTCAAATAGAATGTGTAAAAGGGAGCTTGCTGGTTACCTTGTCTGTAACCCTATGTAAATTCTTATTTTATAAACTTACATAACACTTAAACAAGGCTCAGATAAACATATAGCTCGTAAATATAGTTCTATTTACATACATTAGAGTATCATCTATATTCTAATAACCTAAAAACAGTTGTTCATTTAATATTATGAAGTAATCATTTAAAAGGTTTTAAAACAGGTGATAAACTATAATTCCTTTTGTTCAATTAGGCTCCATAAAAGTGCTTAAAATTAATATTATATGTTATCTGTCCTGTAGGTGACAGTGTGTCTTAACTCAGGTTTTTCTATTAGAAGTATTACTTCTTCAAAACACTAATAGGCAATAGTTTTAAAGTTTTACAAGGAAAATACAACAAGGATTAGCAAGAGCAAATAAACTTACTTTTACTTTGTAACCATAAGTTGAGGCTGAGTCTTATCTTAGGCGATGTAGAACTCTTGACAAATATTAAGTTCTTTTTTTTTTTTTTTTGTGAAGCTGATCAAAGCAAACAGACATAAGTCAGGCTTTCAAATGGCAGTGTGACCCTTCTGTCAGATACAATGATCCTTTATAAACTTTCATTCTAATTTCCATTCCAAAGTATATTTCCATACCTATAACCTTTTATATCTCTTTCCTACTTGTTGACCCTTTCTTAAATCTGCATTCTGACATACTCCTTATAGCAACGTCTGATTTTTTAAATTACCTCTCTGAAACACAGCTGAAAGCTTTTGTATTGTGTTAGAATTTTAACTCTTAGTAGTAACCTTGCTTTTGGTGAAGATCCAGAAATAAAGCAATCTTAAACTCCTTTTATCATTTTACTCACACTTTTGGAGATCCTGGGGGGAATCCCTGTAAATGTAATACAGACTGTGGCTGGGTGGGTTCTGTTTTGTCAAAATTAAACATTTTATATTTCAAAGGATGCAACAAAATGAGGAAAAAATGCTTACAAATTACATATTGAAGAGGGACTTCTGTCCAGAATACATGAAGAACTTTTTTTATTATTTTGTAATAAAAAGATAAATGACTTCAATTTAAAAATGGTCAAGTGATTCAAAAATGTATTTCTTCAGTGAAGATATGCAAATGATGTATCAATACACGCTGAGAAACTGAACATTCAGTTCAAGCAAATCAAAACTGCAATAATTTAACATGTCACACAGTTGAGAAAAGACAGTAACAAATGTTGGTGAAGATGTGAAGTCTTTGGAACCCTCTTACATTGCTGATGGGGATATATATGGTGCATCCATGCTCGCAAATCATTTGCTAGCACATTAGAAAGTTAAAGTTATTTTATAATCCAACAATTCTCCTACAAGTATTGCCAAGGGAACTGAAAACATAGGTACACATACACACACACACCACCACCACAACAGCAAAATTATCAATTTGTATGCAGACAATAAGTCAAAGAAATCAGCCAAAAAGAAAAGTACATTTTTGTGATCAAATTGATGTGAAATGTCCAGAATACCAAATTCATAGAGAAAACAGAGTAGATATTGCTGGGGGATTGGAGTATGGTAATTTGGATTAACTGAATGATTATGAAATTTCTTTTGTGGTAAAGAAAATGTTCTAAAACTGTGCCCAATGTCAGACAATTTTGTGAACATTTTTCAAAGCATTGAATTGTACATTTTAAAGATAGTGTTCTCTCTTTCTCTAAATATATAACCACAGGCATTCCTCTTGTTGACTGAGGACCCTCACCCTCACCTGGATTACAGTATCAGTATCCTAACTTGTTCTACCTCCAGTGATGCTTTCAATTTTTTTTCCTCATTGTAGCCTACATGAGCTTTCTAAAATCTAAATCTGAAGTTCCTTCCCATTGCAAATGATGGTGACTCCAATTGCTTATAATATACAACATGCTTACTATGGCATCAACCCATCTCTCCACCCCAGCTTCACTGAACTCTTCTATTTTACTTGCACAAAAAGCATCTTCCACACATGCCAGATGACCTCTTTTGATTTTCTCTTCGTTTTCATACACTGTCTCTGCCAAATGTCCTCCCCTCTTTTTCTATCTTGAAAGATACACTTTTCCTTCAAAGGGCTCTTTGCTAACTTACCTCAGAGGTTACTCCAGTTCCTGAATAGAAGGAGCTACCCTGCATTATTGTTTACACGGTTCCACAGGGCATATAGGAATGCTTTTAGGATGTGTTTCCTATCTCTTCCATAAACCTGAAAGCTCAGGGAAGCAGGATCCTTATCTAATATTTTCACATCTGCACTCCTTGACACATTGAAGACTCAATAAATACTGAGTGAATGAATGAAGTCAGGTTTGGTGCTTTTCCCAACAAACCTCTCTGCACCCCAGTTCCTGTAAAGACAGAGAACTTCCGGAATTACTCTCCTCCCCAGTATTTAAACATGTTTTCATGACTCACTATGACTGTCCAATTCTACTTGAATAGTAATCCTTCTTTTACTTTGTTATGCACAGAACCTTTTTGAATACCATAAGCCTTATCTTCTTTAATGTTCTTCTTCATTCCAAATACCTTAATTACTCACTTCTGAGGTCTGCCCTTGACTTGTCCTTAGAAGAACCAGTTCTTACTGATCTTTAATCCCACCTCTACCTACAATAGATTGATATCAGTACCTCTTCACTATCCCTCCACTTTTCCTGACTTCATTTTCCTCCGTTACTTTCATTGTTTTTTTGTTTGTTTGTTTTTGGGGGATTGGAGCTTTGGCTCAGTGGTTACAGCACTTGCCTGGCATGTGTGAGGACACAGGTTCAAACCCAGCACCACGGTACACAAGGAAGTGTCAGAGCAAGGGAAGCCACATGTTTGTTTTTGGTACCTAGGATTGAGCCCAGGGTCACTCAACCTCTTAGCCACAGCCACAGCCCTTTTTATATTTTCCTTTGAAGAAAGGGTCTTGGTAAGTTGCTTAGGGCCTCACTAAATTGCTGAGGCTGGCTTTGAATTTTAATCTTCATGACTCAGTCTCCTGAGTCCCTGGGATTACAGGCATTCATCACCTCGCCTGGTGACTTAATTCCATTGTTAAACATTATGTTAACTCTCTTATATGCGCTCACATCATGGCTTGCTGCTCTTGCTACTTTCTACTGGACTTAAGTTGACTCTAAATATCCATGTACTTTAGCCTAAGCCTGCATGGCAGTGTGCTAGAGAAAAAATGCACAACTGTACTTACTGATCTCACTTCAAATTCCTAACCACCAACTGCTCATGTGTTCACTGTGTGGGGAGGTGATCAGGTAATTCTGTATTTCTTTAGTTGATTTGTCTTCCTTATTTCTTAGAAGATTATTTCATGCTTTTTATTTCTTTTCAAACATTCAACATATGCTTTCTTCTTCCCACTTGTGTTTACTTATTATTTCACAGAGAAAGAGAAGCAAAATACTACTTTCTTCCAGTACAATGGACAGAAGGCCTTTACCTTGCTATGCCCAACTTGTCCACTCATTCACAAGACCCTATCTCTTCTCACTTAGATCCATCGCTCCAAAAATTTCTTCTCTCTCTCTTGCAATTCAATTTTCCCTCCCCTCCCTAGTCTATTGGATTCTTTCTTCAATATGCAGATATGCTATAAATTTCCAATCCAAAACCACAAAAGAAATAACAACAACCACCAAATAATTTTTATCCCAACACCATTGCTACTACATTCCAATTTTACTGCTTTACAGGGAGCTACTTACATTTTTTATATCCTCTCTGCTCTCTTATCTGAAACTCATCTTTCCAGACTCACAGAGACCCCTGCTGATATGACCAGTGATACACTCTCATTCCTCATCCTCTGTGGTCTATCTGCAGCCTTTAGTATCATTACTCTTCTTGAAACACTCCATTTGGCTTCCAGAAGTCATTCTTTTCCACCTAGAGACTGGCCACTCCCTCCTGTCTTTTATGCTTCTCCTTCTCCTCACCCAAACTGTAAATGGTTAGTTTTCCAGAGATCAATCCTATGATTGTTTTTTCTTATCTTTACATTTATTTCCTACATAACCTCATAACTTTAAATATTATCTATAAGCTGGTGACTCCCCATGTTTTGACTAAGCCTGGCATTTCTTCTCCATTCTAATGTCATATGTCTTATGCCATCTGGCCATTTCTACTTGGCATCTCAAATTTAACAAGCTCTATATCTAACTCCTGATTTCCCCTCCATCACTGCCACCCTTCTACTCTGCCCACAGCTTGCACAGTTACTCAAGTCTTGGGTCTTCCTTGACTCCTCTCAGTCCTCCTGTCCAACTTATCAGGAAATCTCTTTGGGTCTGTCTTCAAATCAGAGTGCATTAACTTCCACCACATCATTCCTGGCCTCCCTACTTCAAGATACATCTTCCCTTGGGAAAGACCACACCTGTCTCCTGTCTGGTCTCTCTACCTCTGTTTCTGAACCCTGAAAGCTCTTCTGTACATGTTGCCCAGAGTGGCTTTCTCAAAATCTCTTGGATCATGCCACACCCCTTCTCACTGCCCTCTAATGGTTCTGTTTCCTTCCACTAAAAGTCAAGGTAGTAAGTTCTATATCATCCTCATCTTCCAATTCTCTCTTACTTCATTCACCGGTATTATCCCTTCTTTGTTGTTCTCAATTGCCTGAGTTCTTTGATATTCCTTGGACCCTCCAAGCATGTTCCCACTTCAAGACCTTTCTCTTTCTTTTTATGTCCTTTACATTTCTTCATATATTCTTTCTGTCTAGAGATTTTGTCCTCCCAGACATTTTCATGGCATGCTTTTTCATTTTTACTCGGAGCTCTGCTCAGTTGTCATTCATAATAAAAGACTTCTGAGTTGACCTATATAAAGTAGTACCTCAACAAACACTCTCTTGACTTCTTAAGTGTCTTTTTCTCCATGAAGTTCATTAAAACCTAACAAGTCATATATTTATTTGTATATTGGTCATTGTAGATGAATGATCCCTGCTTGAGATTGGGGACTTTGCTTTGTTCTCTGCTTTATTCCCAGTAACTTCAATAATACTAGCAAATTCTTGAAGAAGTGAATTGCATTTGAAGAAAAAATTTTATTACAACAACAACAACAAAAAGAAGCAACAAGGAAGGACTGCAGTTGTACAGACAGTTGTACAGATGAACTAGTACAGACACACATGAATGTAGACTTTTTGGTGGTGGCTGCTCATTTTCTTATCAGAAATTCGGAGAACAGCAAATAGAAGAGAACAATGAAAGGAGTTTCAATACCAGAGAGCAGGATGGAATGGACATCTTGCTATGAAGAAGACAGGACAGCATATCAGAAAGACTTAGACTAAGGCTCAGAATTGGATTTGAACCCTTCTGTACTTGGTGTGACTTGTTAAGGTCACTCAGTCTGTCCAAGTATTTGTTCCTTGTTAACATTTATGTACATGGAAAATTATTTCAGAAAAGTGAATTCTAGCTTAAATCATTTTATTTCTAATTAATCAGGGAGTAGCGCAAATTAAATGAAAATATTTCCTTGGGTTCATCATGGTGACCTGTGGCAGAGCTAAATGAAAAATCTCTTTGTGAGAGATACCAATAGTGGGTTAAGTGCCCTACAGTGAGGTGGGCAGACAACAAAATTTCTCCCCAAATTCATTACTACCCAAGGAAGGAAGTTTAGTGACATGGAGCCTTGGACAAGCTGAAAGTACAGGAAATCCCAAGTAATAATTTTCCAGCACCAGCTACCCAGCCAGCAGTGGGCTACAAATTTGCCCCAGAGGGTAGGAAGCTGCACACACTTAAATAAACTCAGACACAGCAATGAGTGCTCAGTGGATCCTGGACGTGGGACTCTGGTGCTCCAGGTTTGTGGCAGCAGCAGGAACCTAGGGACTGTTTTAATAGACACTAATTAGGTATTTCATTATAGTGATGAAAAGCTGACTAACAAAGAGAGAAAGAGAATGTCACATGGATGCAGGTAGATTTTCCATCACACTAATATTTTACTATCATCAATTGGAATCTCCTAAGGAGAAGAAACCAATCCAAAGTGTATGCATAGCTAAATTTAAAAAAAACAGGGCACGTGTGTTTGGGAGAACATGTTAAGATGTGCCAGAATGAGCTTTCTGTGCAACATTGGTAATGTGTGATATTCTTTTAGAACCAAGACATTGGGATCTAATCTTTCTAAATGTAAATATATGGTTGCTCCAGAGCACGCTCTGGGCACATGTAGTCAAGGCATGCATTTTATTTGTGATATTTGAATTTCTGTTCATGTTAGATTAATACAAGCTAACGTTTTCTCAGTTCCAAATTTCAGGAATGTGGCTAAATGCTTCAAATAGATTATGTCTTTTAATGTATTTGACTATTCTGTGATTTGGAACTTCATTTTTACAGTTTTATCAGAAAGTGTTTAATAATGACTAATTTTTACTGGTTCACTTTAATGAAATGCACATACGTACACCAAAAGGAAAGGAGAAGAAAAAAGAGAGAAAGGAATGAAAAAGAGAAAGAGAAAAAGAGACCTAAAAGGTCCTCATGTTCCCTACCCCAAATCCAAAGAAGGAATACTACACTTTTAACTAATATCACAAACTCAGATTCAAGATTAATCATGATAAATTGAAAATACTTATGGAATGACTCTTTCATGTGCCCCTAGTATTCTTCTAAGGGTACAAAAATGAAGGAGGAGATGGTGAGATTAAGTGTAGCCTTAAATAAGAAAATCAGATAACTTAGTCTTTAGAATGGCAGATTCAAATTATATTCCATAGTCTAGTATTTCTTGATATTTCATATTTTATATCTCATCAATCCAATTTATCAAAGAACCTGAATCCCTCTGTGATTTAAAATATGATACTAAATAATTTCTGGGAGAAAGTTGCACGTCTAGATTTATCATGTTATTAGATTTCTATTTTATATAAAAGTAAGGTTTAAACAACTTCAATAGAATTTTGGAAAGTACATTTTATTGCCATGAATTTAAAATAAAGATGATTCTACTAGTAATTCAAAGTGGCAATAATACTATGAAAGAATAAATATAATATTCTATAAAGACATTGTAACACTGAGATTTGACTTATTGATTTCAGTAATATCATGTGCAAACAGGTTTTGCAAGAGGTTTCAGGTTATATCTTTCAAGCAGAAAAAAAATAGTTCCTAGGAAACTATTTTTACCTAGAGTTCTGCTTTATTTACTGCCATGATAACTTCTGCCCAACTATTAGAGAGCAAATTAAACTTTCTCAAAGGTACGGAAAAGAATGGCAGGGGTGGGGAGCTAAAATTTGAATTTAATCTGTTCTGCAACTTAAAGTGGAATATGATGTAGGCAATGTTTTGTTTTTTTCTTCTCATCACTTGCCAATAGCCCCTTAAGCATACACATACTGGAAGGCTTTCTGCAAGATATCTGCAATATGTAGAAGAGCAGATCATATATTTCTGGGATTTTAGGGTATTTTCAAACATCACTGATAGGAATAGAAATAGGTACATGTTTTCTGAAAGTAACTTTCATATTACTTTAATATATTGCATAAATCTTGATTCAGCAATATCATTTCTAGAAACTTTTTCTAAGGAATCAATCACATATGCACATAAAATTTATGTTTTCATATTATTTAAAGGAAAAGTATTGATGAAAACATAGATGTCCAGAATTTATGGTTTGATTATGTAAACCACAATACATACTAACACAGTGTAATTTCTATTCATTTACCCTCAAAATTTATGCTATATAAAAATATTTGATGAATTAGAAAGATGTTCATTAAAGAGAAAAAATTTAGTCTCCAAGCCATCACATTAAATACAATTCCATTTAGACAAAGTGCTCGTTGATTTAGATAATGATATCACTTATAACTTTTATATTAGTATTGTTTTCTACAATATACATGTTTTATATTTGTCATAAGAAGGAATTTATTACAAAGACTTTTGTACTACAAATAAAATATTGTTTTTGATTACTATATACACACATTTCCTGATAATATTTTCAACAACTGGTTATCAGATTCCAACAAAAGATTTCAATAATATACTTAATTACATTTTTAAATGAAATTATCTATATTTTATTTATAATTGTATTTTATACACTATTTGCATATGGATGTTGATATCCATAGAAATAGTTGAACACACTGACTGTTAATTATAATTCCCATGGGAATCAGAGAAGATAGCATGAAACATGAATAAGAATGGTTTTCCTTGAGACTGTAGAGAAAGTAGGAAAATAACAATAGCAAATACCCATGCTTACTTTGTACCAGATGTTTTTCTACAAGTAAATTATTCACTACTGTGCCTAGCAGAGTATATGTGCTATATAAACACCAGAAATTTCTATTGCTCTCCTTGTTGTTGCTGTGGAATCTTTACAAGAACAGTAAAGTGTGGAACTATTATTGCATCTCAATCTTCAGCTTAGACAACCACAGGACTTTAGTGTTTTAACAAGGATTCATACTAGGCTACATAGGACAACTACATATCAAATCTTCGATGTAATAGATTTCTTTCCCGCTATCTTGAAGATATTAACAAAGTTGGTCCATAGGTGGTAGAGCAATTCAGCATGATCCAGAACCCAGAATACTTAGTTTTACTCTTTCCTGCTCAATATAAGGCTTCTGTGTTATTGTTCATTATAACTGTTCCAGTTCCCCTCTTCCTATGTACGTTTCAAAGGAGAAAAGAAAGGCATATTTCTTTCTTTGAAGTACAACACTCAGAAGTTGCACACATTTTTAGTGATTTCACATTTGGCAAAATTTAGCCATGTGACCATACACCCTGCAAGGGAAGGAGGGAAATATACTCTTTACCTGAATATCCAAATGCCCATCTGAAAATTGTATCTTCAGTAAAAAGGAGAGAAATTTATCAATTGGCCACCAACAGCCTCTAAAACAGGTAGCTCAGTAGATTGCTCAAGGACTCATGAACAGTAAATAGTATTGTTAGAATTTGAATGCAGACAGTCATTTCAGAGCCAAAGCACTCACACTTAATCCTAAGCATGTGAGTTAAGTCAAAATGGCATGATGATGCAGGCAGGTCCCTGCTGTATGCAGGTAACTAATAAGCTCTTAGAGCAACACTTCTCAGCCTCCCTTATCCCCAGTACCTTTTCATAACTATTACATTACTACTTTTTCTCTTTCCTTCCTTCTGTTGCTCTCATAAATGCCCGTTTCTTCTGTCATTCCACAAAGTGTCCTTTCTAACTTCTCCTATGTACTGTTCCCATCTGCTATTCTCTTCCCCTTGCAAATTCATGCTAGGAATTTAACTTCCAAATATCCCAACCACAATTGAGTTTTTTTTAAAGAGAGAGAGAGTAAGAGTGAGAGAGAAATAAGTGGGGGGAGTCAATTTTATTTTTTCATCTGTTTGTTTATTTTTCCTCCACTTAGTTGTGTATTTGGTGCTGGGAAATCAAACCCTGGTCATTGAGAATGCTGGAAAAGTGCTGTACCACTAAGCCACATCTCCAGCCCCACAGCTGATTTTTAAACAAGGGAAGAAATCAGAAAGGAATTTCTACTTGTAGAAGAGTAGCCTTATATAATCATTTGAAGTGAGAAGGAAACCTTTATTAAGTGAAAGCATGGAAACTATGGACACTTTGTAACAGTTATCATGGCTTACCTTAATGAATGAACTGTGCCAGTTATGGATTTTTTGCTTTTCTGTCCCAAACCTACCCTTCTTTTCCTTCTTTTCCAGTTAGGTGTTGGACCCTGAACATTTCTCCTTTGCCAGCAGGCACAATGCAAGGCCTGGTCAGTAGAGGGAGCTAGAGAGATACTGAAGCAGGACAGGGATTCTTCTGGATGGAGTGTCTACTCTTTCTTTCTTCTATGGTGTGTTGTCCAAGGACACCCACTCACTAGTAGACAGTTTTCTGGCCAGAAAGCATTGACCCTGAGACCAGAGATGAAGTGGTATAACACCTCCAGTGAGTTTCACCTGCACCCGGAGAGCAATTCCCAGAGGTGGCTTCCTGCTCTGCTGAGGATGTTGGGACTTCCCTCACATCCAGCCAACCTCAGAAACACCTTCACCAAGAAAGCCTGAATCTTAGCCCCAGGCAACAGGTGGGGTGTGGGAAAGCTCTGCAAGGTTTTTCCTCTGTGACTGTTTCCCCTCAAGCATAGATGTGGTGATTTCTTCCACATCAGCTGTTCTTGCATCCTTCAGAATTCTCCTTAACCAACTTTCTTAGTCTTCATTTACCAATAAATAATTCTTTATTAATTGTTCCTTGTTAACTATATAATGTCTGTCTCTTTACTAAAATTAACTGATATAGACATATAATGAACATATAATTTAAAGAACATTAGTGTCATCTAAATTACAATCATGGGAATATATGGTCACATGGAGACATAATGAAAACTGAGTGTTTTGAGTCATAATAAAGCAGGGTCTTTTCAGTCTGCCAGTCTTGCATTTAAGTAATGGCTTGTTCACTACATGACCTTGGAACAGTCTCCCAAGATCTCTGAACTTTAGTTTCTTCCACCTCTAAAACCGGACTAATAATGATTGTTTTGCAGTGTTTCTGTAAAAGCCAAACAGTTGGTACAAAATAGGTACTAAATGAAAAGGATTTTGACTGTTAATTCACTGTGACAATTTTTGTGTGATATGATTAATCATTATTTCATTCCTTTGCTATATTCTAATTGTGTTCACCAATATAATCACAATAGTTTTTTGTGTACTTATATGTAAAGCAGTCCTGAATGTTGCCATCCTTTGTCCTCTTATTATTTTCCCTTGCCAGAGAATAGCATAAAAATCACATTTCTTAAAATTAACTTGTATAAAACTGTTATCAAATTCCCTCTAGTGCTTCCTCTTGATTACTTTGTGCCCCCATAACATTTTGCACTCACACAAAATTATTTTCCATTCTTCTTTGATTCTTCTCAATATTCTTTCTCTCACTTTAAAATAGAGATCCCCCAGCTATTATTTTATGGACTTTTAAGAAAATCTGAAAAATAGTCTAGTTAATGCATTTTATACTAACATGATCTTCCATGTTGAGATCTTACAATTATTATACTTTTCTCTAAAGCATTATCATATCAGAATGCATCTGTGTGTTTTGTTTATATTTCATACACTACTTGTCATTATTTGCCCCCTTATTTGTGATACTGGTTGCTTAATTTATATTATCAGGAAGCAGATGTTTTTCTATCAACCATGTCTTTGTGTACTTTATATGCAGATTAAAGACTTAATACTGATAAAAACGTCCCCAGTAAGTGACAGGTATTATTTTTTTAAGAGAGATGAAAAGAGAGAGAGTGAGAGAGAGAGAGAGAGAGAGAGAGAGGGATCCAATTGTATTTATTTTTCCATCTGGCCTTTGTTTCTCCAACACTTAGTTGTGTATATGTTGCTGGGGTTCAAACCTGACTCCTTGTGCTTGCTAGGTAAGTGCTCCAACTACTGAGCCACTGCTCCAGCCCCAACAGCTATAATTTTTAATAAACATCATTGTCAAGAGCTTGGACCTTGCAGGCCATGTACACAAATAACTGGGTACAAATTCAACTCCACTTTTAATAACTTTTTGGCTGTATTAGTCTGGAGCATTTGATTTAAAAGTGGTAAAAAATCAACTCAGTCTCCCTGAACAAGTGAACAAAGGAACCAGAGAGGAGTTTACTGCTTCTTATAGCAAGGAAGTTAAAAGTTAAATCAGGATTCACACATAAGTGTACCAAGAGATGCGGAAGGGGTCTTCCTTCCTCTCTGCCCTCTTCTTTCACTGCTTTAGGCAAGATCTCTCTATGTATCAGTCTTGTGTTCACCTAACTGCCCATGGGGTGAGAAAATGATGGCCATCCTTACAGTACCCTTTCTTAAATCTTTGGGGAAAAGCACAGAAGACTGCATGATACAACTTGGATCATAGCACACCTCCAAATCTGTCACCTTTGTCAGGAACAATGGAATACTTGGATTAGTCCACTGTGGCCAGAAGGGCAGGTACACTGATTGACTAGAAATCCTGCCAGAATCACATATGGATATCTTTTTATATAAACTTATTTTCTTATTTATAACATTTGAAATTTACCCAATGGGGTACTAGTAATGATTAAATGGCATTATATTTTGAAAATATACAACAAGGGATCTAGCAATAAATTATATCTTTTAATGCTTAGTATAATGATAAAAATAACAAAATGAAGAAAGCCATATAGTAGAAGCAGAAACAATCTTCTTTTCTTGATTTTTTTAAGAGAGAGAGAGAAAAATTCATTTTATTTATGTTTTCATCTGGTTTCTGTTTTTCCAACAATTAGTTGTATATGTGGTACTGGGGTTTGAACCTGGGTCCTCATACATGCCAGGCAAGCACTCTACCACTGAGCCACCTATCCAGCCCCCAATCTTCTTTTCTTGCTCCTCAATTGTATCTTTTGCCTGTCTTATTAACCTACTCCCTCTTCCTCCAAGCAATTTCCAAACTTAAAGAGTAGGGAACCATGACTTTTTATTCCTGTTTCTATGACAACTATCACAGAGAAAAGAAACCAACATATATTAAACACTATGGATTTTGTCAGAGACCTTGACATGTGACTACTTAATGCACCAAACCTAGCAAGTAGCAACTTGATAGCTATTTGATTAAGGAGTTCAATAAATACAAATTGATTGGTGATACACATCTGGCACAAGGTAATTTTTTTCTCTCTTTTTTTTAAAGAGAGGGAGAAAGTGAGAGAAAGGTAAAGAATCAATTTTATTCATTTTTTATCTAGTTTTTATTTTCCTTACACTCTGTAATGTGTGTGGTGCTGGTGTTCAAACCCAGGTCCTTGTGCATGCCAGGCAAGTGTTCCAACTACTGAGCAACTGCTCCAGCCCTGAATTTCTTAAAGGTTCAGTTTAAGACAACACAGAAATATTTTATTTTATTACAAGTAACAGCAATTCTTTGACATTAGACATTAAAATACAACTTCCATAAAGTTTCTTTGAGTTCCTCTGGAAGCTAATTTTGTTCTAATGGAAAGCATAATCTGAGCTATCTGGAATTTTAAATCCCAGAGTCTTATGTCTACCATTACTGTTTTAGTGAGTACATTACATTTAGTAGTACACTGCCTGTGCCCAGGGATTAACATTGTGAAAATCAATCAAATTGCAGGAAGTAAGTTGATTTGCTGAAATGGAAAATTTCAGACTCCTCTGTGCAGTGAAGTAGTTGTAGGCACACTTCCCAGAGGCATTTTACCCTCATGTTTGTCCATCAGCACTTGTGACCTTTTGTAGGGGAATGTCTCATGCTCTTTTTCTTCCAACACTGAGGCATTTTCTTTGTTTGGTGTGCTCAGAAAGTCAAAGACATTTTCAGACAGAAACAGCTCAGATGCAGCTGAATTTAAACCCATGCCTAATGCTGGTTCCAACATCTGAGAGCAAGTTGTGAATTCAGAGGTGATGACTAACAAGGCAGATGACAACACTGGTAAAAAAGCACCTCCGAAGATTCCTTCCTGTGGAATAACACCAGGTCAATGTTCCATAGTTAGGCTGAGCTAATGAACTGGGAAAATTCATGCTGCTTTTTCTTCTATGGCTTCACTTTTTATCAAAGCTTTATTAATACTTATCTGTATACTTGTATCCCAATTATTTAAAGTATATCAATCAGCAGATTTAGTATATTGGCAAAGTTATGCAATTATCCTTATAATTAATTATATAGCATTTTTCACCTAAAAAAAATCCATACCTTCAGCTGTCACCCACTAATATCCCCAAGTTTATACAATTATTAATCAACTTTCTGCCTCCAGATTTGTCCTGGGACTCCATTTTTGTCTCACCCCAAAATATATGCCATTTTTATAAGACAATAAAATAAGGAGACAAAATAGAATAACAGCTACATTGATTACTTGCTACGTTTCAGGTACTATGCCAAGAGTTGTATATATATTATCTCATGACAATATCATAATCAAGAGAAGTGCTTAACAGTATCTTGCATATGTCAAGCTCTATAATCATCTTCTAAGCTGAACATTATGTTCTGCATTCAGATTCTTGCCTGCTCATGAAATCTAAGAAAAGATAGTTGGGAGGGAAGGGGAAAATACTGGAAAATGATACTGACCAAATTTTATTTTTATATTGTATGGATGAATGAATATTAACAACAACAAATTCCACCATTATGTACAACTATAATGCACCAATAAAAATGGAAAAAAATAAGAGTTTATTATAACACTTAGGAACATGGACATTGGCATTAGGACCCAGTTTGAATCCTTACTTTTTCTCTGGTAGCTGTATATAACTTGCCAAGTTACTCACTGTCTCTCCAGAGATGGAAAAAATATCAGGCTGTACCATGTACTCATCCTTGAGAATAGTTATGATATCCAGCAAAAAAGAATATTCCAGACAGCAGGTCATATGCTGAGGGATGAGGGCATATGGGCATTTCCTCTGCTATTGTCTGCTGAACAAAATTTTCTAGTGTGACTTCTTTTCTGTTCTAAGGAAGAGAATGGCAGGAACACGTATTTGGTTTCCTGAAGCATAATTAGAGCTGTAGTCCCTGCATATAGAAACAAATTGTGTTTGGAAGAAATATCTTGGTTTATATATTTTATTTCTCTCTTAAAATAGGGGAATTGCTTACATGTTTGAGTCTCCTACCTGACCATAACATCTTAAGATCTGGGACCATGATTTAGTCATTTGTATCTTTACAGTAATTGTTTAATAAATATTTGCTTGGGGAGTGAGGGGGCTGCTGGATCAATGAATATTCATTTTGAAGACTGTTATACATCATTATTTTCAGTGGTGGAAGATGATTAGACAATCCTAATTTTAGAATACATATCTCAGACAATACCTGGCAGTGAATATTTGAAAACAAAGATAGTGGATTAGAGATTCCATAGTTATTGTCTGATGTTTTAAGAGCCAAGTAGTTAACACTTTAGCAGAATTGGAAATCTCTTAAATGTAAAGTGATCCTAGGAAGTAATGGTAAGGGAATACAGAAGTGAGACGGGGCTGGGCACAGTGGCAGGAGGCTGAGACAGGAGGATTGAAAGTTCAAAGCCAGCCTCAGCAACTTAGCAAGACTCTGTCTCAAAATAAAAAAAAATAAATAAATAAAAAGTCTTGGGATGTGGCTTTATCCCAAGGTTAAGCATCCTTTGGTTCAATATCCAGTACCAAATTTTAAAAAAGTGAGTGAGATAGGTAAAGAAAGGAAACCAAAAATGTTGTGACGGTGAAGTTACACTGTGTGAAGCTCAGCCCTACTTTCACTGGGGACCTCTGAGTGAATGTGTAAGGGAAGCCTGAGATCTATTCATGGGATAAGGAAGATAGAATATTTACTAATTTGCCCATATTACACAAGGCTGCTCCAAGAGGTGTTAACCCTGTAGGACTCTGGCCTGGTGAGTGTGCAAGACAAACATGTTCCATGCATCCAGAGAAAACAGAGTTGAAGGGATTGTCCTAGAAGGCCATATGCCAAGGGCACATGGGCATTTCCTCTGCTAGTATCTGACATTGTCCATACCTTGCATACTCAGATTCACCCATGCTGTATCTTGAGTGCACCCTGCCCTTTCACTGATTTTCAGCAAAGCCATTAGTTATAGTAACAAGGAAAAATAGCCAAAGGGCACTTTACAACAGGAGAAACTGTTTGGACAAACTATGATCTCCACTATTATTGTTACCTTGAGACCACAATTGATATCATAATTGGTATCGACTATTTCCCTCCTCTCTCACTTCTGTTCCCATGAGCAAACTGCTTCTAGTCTACGTTCATTGCACAGTGCAATAAACCCAGACTGTCATCCTTGTGAGAGCGAATCCCTGGTTACGTACCCTCATCAAGATGTTGTTGCAATTGTCTTTTCAGTTATCACCATGCATGGAGGCAACAAGGGCACCCAAGTGAACCCTAAGCTCTGGGCACACTTCTCCAATAGTATGAATCAGCCTTATGCCCTCTTAATCAACAGGAAGAACTACTCCTACATGTGCTGTAACTAATTCTGATTGCTGGTCTATGGGCACGAGGAGCCAAAAATAATCCAGCAGCAACTGAAACTAGGTTTATCAGAATCCTTACTATGTTCTCTGGTAGAAGTAAAAAGAGGCTTAATTGTGTAGAACCTGAACTTGTGTTAAGGAAAAGCATGCTTTGTGTGAATTACTGAAAGTGATGGTGGAGGATACACTTCACCTTCTGCTTTTTGCTTTTAGCTTTCCAGGACATAACACACATAATGCATCGTTTAGCACCACATCTTTTCTTGACCATGAAAGGAGGGTCATTCCCATCAAAACTCAGCAATGACTCCATAATTTGGAACCCAGTCTATAGAAAACAGTCACCACTGAACTTCTCGATATTTCATCCCTCCTTTCGGAAGACTCCTATTGCTTTAGGAAAGGGAGCATCTTCTAGACCTAGAAGGGGCATATAACCAGGTTATCTAGGCTTTCAAAATAAATACCTTCTAATATTTCCACTTCTGTGAGAACTTGGGTCTCTTCTCTGACTCTTTGCCAAGGTCGTTCTAGCATCTCCACATCATTTAATTTAGGTCTATATTACTTGCAAGCTTCAAGTTTAGTAACATATGAAGGTCAAGTACAGGTGCACTAGCCGGAATGTTGAAAGCTAACTCACGAAGGAGTGCCCTTATATAAATAGATTTTCTACTGTCTGGTCTTATTCTATCCTCCTGATCCAATGTCTCAATGTGTCAAGGTCAATTCTTTGGAATGCTTTCCAGATTACTACTGGTATTTATAAGCCAGATTCTTTAGTTCACTTGGTGAATCACCCATTTGTCGTGAAACAAAGAATATCCCTTTCTACTCAGGTCCTGCCAAAACTGGGACCTAACTATTTGCCTGGAAGCAATAATGGGAAGTGAGAGCAGAACTCGGCAAGAGCAAGCAACACCTTAAAACATCCAACTGGGATGAGGCTCTCACAGGGCAATTTTCCATCTCCACCCTTCAGAAGAATCCAGGGGTTCAAGGCTCAAGGGTGTTCATCCAAATATCTCATCCTGTTTCAGTGTCCTTTCCTTTCCTATAAAATCCTCACTTTAAGGTCAGAGATTTGCTAGCTCTGTGAATTTAGCCTCTTTTGCTACTCAGCTTCTCCTAAAACCAACTGGGATGCCTCATTTACAGCCTCATCTGTGCTATAAATGAAGGAAGTAAGGGTCATTTTGGCTGCTGCGTGGAGGTCTTCAGCTTCCAAACCACATCTTAATTGAAGTGTTGGTGCATCTGAGTATACATTTTTGTTCTTTCTTCAGGGTTTAACTTTTTAAAAATTTCATTTGTGTGTGTGTGTGCATGTGCATTAAACACAGGGCCTCACAACAAGCTAGGCATGTGCTCTAACACTAAATTGCTTTACCAGCCCATATTTCTTTTCTAAAATTAACATGTGATAATTATACACGGGGTATTTATAAAATAATTTTTTCATGAAATATATCATTGTGACCTATACCAGCCTTTCTGTGCTGTGGAACATCACCACTTTTTCTTCCAATCTAACTGTAATTTAGTGTCCATTATCTACTCTCCCCTTATTCATCCTGCCCTTCCAAGCCTACAATTATTACAACTCTTCTCTCTTCTACTTCAAGATCAAGTTTTTGAGCTTCCATATATGTGAAAAGACAAGTGATATTTGTCTTTCTGCATCTGACTTATTTCACTTAATATAATGTTACCTAGTTCCATCCATTTTGCTGCAAATAACACAATTTTACTTTTAATGGTTGAATGATATTCCTTTGTTTATATATACAGTGTTTTTTCTTTTTTCCTTTTTTAAGAGAGAAGGACAGTGAGAGAGAGAAGAGACAGAGAGAGAGAGAGAGAGAGAGAATCCATCTTAGTTAGATTTTCATGTCACTTTTGTTGCTCCGGCACTTTGTTGAACTTGCATCCTCACACGTACCAGGCATGTGCCATAACTGCTGAGTCACTCCTCCAGCCCCATATATAGTGTTTTCTTTATCCATTCATCCTGCCTTGATTTCACATCTGTCTATTATAACTAGTTATATAATAAACATGGGTGTTCAGTGTCTCTTAATATGCTAATTTCATTTCCTTTTGGGATATACACAGACATGGGATATCTAGATCATATGGTAGATCTAATTATAGTTTTCTGAGAAATCTTCATACTGTTCTCCATAGTGGCCATATTAATTTACCTTTCCATCAACAGTGTATAAGAGTTACCTTTTCTTTTTATCTCACCAACATTTGTTATTTTTTGCTTTATTGATGCTAGACACTCTGACTAGTGTGAAATGATATTTTATTGTATTTTTTATTTGCATTTTCATATTGGATAATGATGTCAAGCAAGGGGGTCCTTGGCTATCACCTGGGTGGTGAATGATTGAATTCTGAAAAGTAATATGAAGGATCTGCTTCCTAGGAAGCTTCCTGATTCCTTCTGTCTTAACTAACTTACGTTGGGTTCCTCAGTAAGAAGACCCAGAGACAAGGATTTGACTTAATGTTATGTATTTGGAAACTGAATTCAAGAAGTACTAGTAAAAAGAGTACAGAGATCAGGAAAGGAAGCCAGTGTAGGGTGAGTCAAATGGGAAGATTACCCCTGTGGGAGCCAGGGACTTAATTCCATTGAGGACCTCTGAGAATCCACAGAGCATACCTCAGAATTGTCCTTCCCAAGGGACAAGGAACCTGGAGCATTTATTCTCCATCCCCTGGTGTCATTGGCTGAGAGATGCTCCTGGGAGGATTGACTCTTTGGCACATCTGGTCTGTCTACCTTGTGAGTCAGCTGGTCCGGGAGCCAGAGAATGTCCAAAAAGAAAGAGTGATAAAGACTTGCATAGGAAGCTATGTGGTTGGTGCCTATAGAAACAGTGAATGTCAAGAGTATGTAAAGAAATGAAAAATGTCTATCACAAAAGACAAGGCTGCTGTGAGTGTATCTCACTGATAGGATCATCAGAGGAAAATAATGCTAGCTACTTGTAGAATGTCAGCACTACAGTGTTGTATAAGCAAGGCAATACCATGAGTGTTTTAGCTGTTCCTTTTTGTATTGATTAGTCTGACACCTTCTTGATAAATGAGGATATGTTTCCCTGATTAATCAAAAAAGAAAAAGAAACATGTATACATTGCTTACTTCCTTGGCCTAAATATTGATATGAACAGTAGATGTAGTTAGAATAGACTCATTCCAATTTCTCAAGTCTTTTCTGAAATAAAATTTAGAAATTGTTCCTGAGAAGCAAGGTTACATAGCAAAAAAAAAAAAAAAAATCACAATACTAAGAAACTTAAAGCACTTTCATAAAATAGGGAAACAGCATCTTTTAATGTTTTAGTTTTCACTTGTGAAAATATATATATAATATATATATCACATGTACAGAAGAGTCCCACAGATTCAGAGAAAGCTAACAGAAAGGCACATAGAGGGTGCAGATCTTTTCATACAGTTTTCAGTTAAGCCAACATCCAGGGCATGGCAAATGACAATACAGACAACAAAAGCACAGAAAGCCTGTGCATGTGGCTCTGAAGAGCCAAATCACAGACAACTCTCAGGTCTGCCAAGAATGGAGGTCATCCCTGGAGGAAATTTCATTTCTATTTAACAGCCTTTCAGACCGTCACAGAACGTATTGAAGACTGACAAAAACACACTGGGGCAAGGCAAACACCAATGATTAACTGGACAGCTAGTTTGCGCTCATCCTCCTTCTCTTTAAATTCCAAGGCCTTTGCTGATTTAAAGAAAAAAACACCAGAGCTGACTTTAGCCCTCCAAATTTTTGCTCAGCTATACAACACAATTTTGTACAGACCAAATATTTAAAAAGCTTGTAAAAACTGTGCTAATGATGGCAGGAAAACATTAAAAGAACATTTGTTATTTTTCTCTTTAAGAGATAGGCATAGATCTTTGGCTTGCCACATGTGTTTCCCTATCCTGACATTTACCCAAAATGGTAAAAATTGAAGCATAATTCATGGGATCACAGGGTTATCTTCATCGCACACCAGCAAAAGAGCCTACTAGGACTTGGCACAGCTGGAGCAGCTGACAACCTTGGGCGAAGTGAGATGGGGCTTCACCAGGTCCGGCTCGATGGACTCCATTAGGTCACACTCGTTGGCCAGGATGTGCTTCACCAGGCACCTGGAGGCTTCGTCGATGTTTATGTTTTCCTAAGGGGAGAAAAACAGATTTCTTATTTGGTATTCTAAAATAACTTTGGAGCAGAGTCCCATATGTGACAAAACAGCAATATTCTTGATGATTCATTAAAGTATCCCTTCTATTCACTATCTTTGTTCTTTTATTTTCTCTCTAATTTATTCCATCAAAGAACATTACCTTTTGGTCCCTCATAAAAGTGCACATACTTATTTTTATTTTGTCATAGAGGAGGAGTAGTGTTTGATGGATTTACTTAGTAGGTTGAACTTTTTTTTTGAAGAGAGAGGGACAGTGAGAGAAAGAGAGAGAATCAATTTTATTTAGTTTTTCATGTTGCTTTCGTTGCTCCAACACTTCACTGTGTACATGGTGATGGGGTTGGAACCCGCATCCTCCTGCCTGCCAGGCAAGCACATAACCACTGAGCTATGGCTCCCGCCCTCCAGTAGGTTAAATTTATTACAGGGCAATTTTCTTATTTTCACACTCTTATATTAAAGCATAATACTGTAAAAGAAACCTAAGTTTTTAGACTAGCTTAGGCCTATTGCCCTCTGCTATATTCTGCTTTTGTGACCTTATATGAAATAGAGATAATGGGAATAATTTTTTCAGTGGTCACAAGTAGATTAACAAATATTTCTAGCTCCCTGCCCTGTAGTCAAATAGTAGGAGTCCACTGCTTATGACCTTCTTGAAATCAGGCCTGGAAAGGCAACTTTTGCTGACTGATAAAATGTGAGAGGTGACGTGTCCCATCGTCACATAGTAGCAATAAGAGCGCTCAGTTCCCCATCTTCTTTTCTTTGTCTCAGTATTCATGGAAATACAGAGATGGGAATTCTCTTGCCTAGGTCTGCAGTGAAGGATCAAGCAGAGGCAAATATCCCTTCAGCCCATGAAACTATGTGCAGCATCGATGTGAACTACAATCTTGTTGTTTAAAGCCCCTGAGATTTGAGGTTGTCTAGTACTGTGGCATTACCTGGGCAATTCAGATGGATATAACTCTTTAAAGGAAAATGTAAAAAGTCAGAACTACAAATATAATTTCAAGAAAGAAACAAGCTTTAATTTGGAAGAAATATGGAGCAAGCATTTGAATCTAAAATATGTTATATTTAATTATTGTAGAATAAATTGTTTTTCTTTTCCTATCAGAAACGGGAAACACAGGGTGTTTGCTACCAGTATACTAAAATGAAAAATATCACTTCTTAGGCAAAAAGTAGCAAAGCAAAGATCTCCATAAAGTTAAATTATATTGTTATTCTCACAATTTCCAGAACTTCTGATGTGTTTCCTCACATTCAACAGAAAGAGACAAGGACTTTCTTGTTGCCTATTTCCTTTACCACAGTACCTTGCTAACCAATCTGAAATAGAATTACTTACCCTTAATTTTTGTGTGGATGTCAAAATTGTTGGTGTATTTTGAGATCATTGCATGAAGTCATGTTACATGGAAAATGTAAGAGGCAGTAATGGTTTCTAAATGCATCCTTGGCTAATGGCACTTGTTGTAAATACTCATTAGCATGCTCCCCATACTTCAACCCAACCCTGATTTCACCTGTGGTAACCCTACAGGTCCAAACAATAGTCTGATTTTTTATTTCCCCTCTACAGAGCTTTAATGAAAATGCTTCTGAGTGTATCTAAATCCAAAACCCAAGGTGAAGTTCTTTCTGCTTGCCTTTTTGCTTGTGCTATGTTATTGTTTTGGTGTTATGCCCAAACTGCGTTGATGTCTTTGAGCCTTTGTTTTCTCCACTATAAAACAGTCTTGCTGATAACACTTCTCTATTAAAGTGAACTTGCTTCTCTTGATGGTGTGTAGTGTTCACTGGTGCTTTGACAGTGGAAACAGGCT
This sequence comes from Aplodontia rufa, assembly GCA_004027875.1. Taxonomy (NCBI): domain Eukaryota; kingdom Metazoa; phylum Chordata; class Mammalia; order Rodentia; family Aplodontiidae; genus Aplodontia; species Aplodontia rufa. Next base: position 20,572 of record PVKS010009107.1, on the reverse strand, counting down.
AGGTACTTTATACACTACAAGGTAAAGATTGGAGTTTTGTTCCTACTTATTTTGTTGTTATTGTTGAAGTGAAGTGGGGTGGCATTTCTTCTTTCAACTTAGGTGTCTGTCATACTCTGTGAGAGCTGCAGAGAATAGCAGTAAGCACCGTCCCCTGCTGGGCACATGGCTCTTTGGGACAGACCCAGTTTGACACTTTGCTCCTGAGTCTAGCCACTTGATTATGCTTCTAAGTAGAGCCAAGCAGTGTGAGATTCTGTGTGGGGACTGTAAATATGAACAGGGCAGCAGTTTATGGTAAATGAGCCACAATGATTAATTTAGATTCCTGATAAGTACTAGGCACAGAGATAAAGATGATAAAATGGGTCCCATTCCTCACTGAGCTTAGACACTGTCAAGGTTTGTATAAATAGCAAAGACATTTTTAAAAAGAGTAGATAGGGCATCTCAGGGACAGATGACCATCGAGCCTTGAATATTAAGTTGGTCAAGTGAAGTCACTGAGGTGTTTTTTGCAGGTAAGGTATCAATCAATCAACACAGTACTATACAAATCCATTACCAGGCAGGACTGAAGAGACACTAGATGCTCTGTTTTAACAATTAAGGAATTGATCAGTGTTTAGCGAACACTTACGATATATTCTATGATGGTAGCTGTGGCAGCTCACTGATTTCAGATTGGAAATTTTAAGAGGAAGTCATGAAAAAAATCAGATGCTATTATTTATCACTACATTTACCACACATTCTATTAAAAAGGCAGGGGTACAGCTTAGAGCATATGCCTCAAGTCAAGTCTTTATCTCAAGTTTCCTACTTTTTGGTTGTGTGACCTTAAAAAAGCTATTTTGATAACTCCTTGCCTGTTTCCTTCTGTATAAAAATGAATTTTTAAAAATCCACCTCACCAATGATATATACATGTTAATACTTAAAGCATGTAAAATACTTAGATCAGTGAAGGGCCTATAGCTCATATGCAATAAATGTTATCCCCATATTCTCCTCATACAGTATCTCACTTCATTAATAATGATTTGGATTCAACAATAATGTGTATATTCTTTCTTTCACTTTGCAGCTGAAGAAGCTCAGGCTGAGAGAGGATAAATGGCTGGCCCCAAGCCACACACTACTAAACGGAAGGGTGAGTTGTGAGCTCAGAGAGAGGAGTAAATACCATTATTGACCACGTGGCTTTCCACAAAAAGGTGAGGAATGTACGTAGTATTTAAAGCACAAGATTGAAGCTGAACCCACATTTCAGCTCCCCTAAAATATTTCTCCAAATAAATAATGTAACAGAATGGACAGGATCCCCGATTCCAGCACACAAAGTGTACGTTCTGTGCAATCAGGACCTCAGGCAAGGCTGATCTGTATTGCTGACACATTTCCAAATATATCTGGTCTTTCTGACTTTCTGTACACCACTAAAGCCACAGCCAAAAGGCCTAGACTTGGGGAAGGAATAGAAATACAGAGAGAATCTCCCTCTCCCCTTCTGTCACAAGGCTAACATGGAAAATCAAACCCTGCCTGATAATACCACAAGTTCAGACTCTGTAGGCAGTTAGATTGCAATATAATTTATTGAGCTACTCAGCATCCAGGTTGACACAGCCAGACTCACATTTTCTGGGTGACTGCATAGAAACAGAGCTGCTGGATCAAGTGTAAAATCATACCCAGGAATTCTTATTTACATTTATTACAGAGTGTAGCAACAACATCCCCAGGAGCATCTTTTGCTAGAAAAGAAATTTACACATTCTATAACTTCCAAGTCACGTACACTCAGACTGGATCCCACTGTGATTTATTCACATATCTGCAATATGACAAGATGTTCTATTGTGCTGAACGTTTTCGGTTGATGCATGGTCATGTTTGTGCCACGCTAAGAATCTTTTCATTTTTATCAATAAGTAAGCCAGAGAAACAGGCTTAAAATTCCTAACAAAGCATTTTACTAAAAACAAATGATAGGAACTACCAAAATTAAGCAAGTGCTTTATTTATGAAATCACATTCACTTCCACTTCTCACAAAAATCTATTAGCAAGCTAATGATCACATTTTAAAAATGAAGAAGCAAGAACAAAGTCAGATAACGTATCTAGAACAGAGCATGGTGTTGGCCAATCTGTCGTTTCAACCAAGATTGCCCTAACACAAGTTCCCAGTCTCCTTGTACATTTTGTTACAGTATTTCCCAGGACTAAAACAGATATCTAAAATAATTTTATTTCTAAACCAGTGCTTCTCAGTTCTGGCCAAGTATTCATATCATTGAAGAGTTTTAAAAACACATTACCAGGGTCCTCCTCCCAGACACTGATCTAATTGGTTTGGCATGGTACCTCAACATAGACATTTTTTAAAAAGATTCTTCACTTATTTAAAATGTGTGGTCAGTTCAGAGACACACTCATATAATTAAGAGTATCTTTAAAGACACTGTCCTTTTTATTTCTATTGTTGAGCTTCTGGAAATATAGTTCAACACAGCGATTCTAAGCTGCAGTGCTTGTGATCTTTTGATGAAGGAAGGCATATAAATCTAATCAGTTGAGGTCCTGAGCACTTGTCAGCTTTTTAATTAGCTCTTTAGAACATCCATCTGGAGGCAAATTATTTAATCTTTGACCCCCGTACCAGAGAGAAGAAAAAATGGTAGTAGAATACCCTTTCATCTGCCTAGTTAGAGGCTGGAAAAGAATCCATCCTCCCATAATTTTCCCAATACATCAACCTCTAACAAAACACCAAATGTACCAGAGGCTCCAGGGTTAGAGCACTAAATTCCTCAGGCCTGTGAGATTTTAATCAGAGCCACCGGCCTTCTGGAGGATAGCAGCACTATAAGAAGTCTTGCATAGAACAGGGGTTTTAAAATCCTCTGAGAAGATTCAGCACTTGTTCATTGAGCACTAAATGCCAAACATTTTGTTAGATTTCTGTTTACCTTAAGTTACTACGTTACATTGAGTGCCATTGCAGTGGACACCTGTACTGTTCTCCACTAAGCACCTCTGTCCTTCCCCTTCCTAACAATCACCACTCCTTTCTCCATTTCCTGCAGCGTCCCACTGTAATCCTGTGATTCTATTGAACTCCCCGTAATTGAGACCTCTGTCTCAGACATTGTTTTCAGAATGTGGCATTTCACTTCATCACAATAATAACAAAGTCCAAATTACTGCCCTCTTTTTATACATGAGAAAAATGAAGTTCATAGAATGATGTATGCAATGTCTCAGTGATGATAAGGGTCAGAACCTGGCTCCAAACTCCTTTCCTGAAAACGCCAATACTTTTTCCATTTTTCTTCTCCTTGTTGTATTCTTACCTACAGTTAGTTCATGCCCTACGTTTTGTTTATGCCCAAGTCAATGCCAACCTGCATCCAAAGTACATGATTTTGCACTCTGCCATGCTTTCTCCATAAAGGGGAGGTGTAAGTGAAGAGTGTGGTGCCACAAAATCAGGTCTTAATGATGCTTCGTTGTCTGAAAGTGTCCAGTCATTACTCTAATAGGCATTAGGAAGGACTGATAGAGCCATGCTGTCACTGACCTGAATATGGAACAGTCACATAATCAGCAAAGAGAAATGGGATACAGAGAAAAAAGTTCTCAAACAAACTCAACTACGAAGACTGTGTGTGTTATGGTTTGGATTTGGAATGGCCTCCAAAGGTTCATGAGTTGAAGACTTTTAGTCCACAGTGCAGCAATGTTAAGAAATGGGACTTTGAGGAAGTGACTGACTCATGAGGGCTTTAACTTCATCAAAATGAATTCACAGTTGAATAGACCAGTGGGAGGTGGGACTTTGTTAAAGGGAGTGGGTCCTTTGGGGCCACTATCCTGTCCCAGGTCCCTTGCTCTCTCGTTCCCTATGATTCCTAGCCATTTTTAGGTGAGCAGCTTTCCTCTGCCATCACCTTCTGCCATGACGCTTTACAGGCCCAAAACAACGGAGCCAGTTGATCTTGGATCAAAATCTCTCAAACTGGGAGCCAAAATACATTTTTCCTCTTTAAGTGGCCTTTCTCACCAGTTTTGTCATAGCAACAGAAAGCTGACTAACACAGTGTCCCTCTGACAATACATCCTCCGTGTCCACCAAAGCATCACCTCAGTCCCCGTCTTTTATTCCTCAGGTGTTGAAGCCCATTTCAAACAGTCTAGCCCTGCTATTTTCTGCAGCTGCAGGGCCTCATACCTTCTAGCTCTTTTCCTTTATCTGCTAATGGATCTTGTTTCGATTACTCAGCCAGATACTGCAGGAATGAAATATCCCAAGCTTAATGAGAATCTCCAAGTATTAAACAGGGGCTGGAGCACAGCTCTGCGGTTATGGTACTTGCCTCACATGCGTGAGTATCCGAGTTCAAACCCCAGCACCACATACACAACAAAGTTTCAGAGGAATGAATGTCACAGGAAAAACTAAATAAAATTTGCTTCTCTCTCTTTCTTTCTCCCTCTCTCTCTTTAAAAACAAAACAAAACAAAGTAAAACAAAACAAAAAAAAAAAAAACAGGAAGGGAAACTGGACATCTGTAACTTAACCTGCTCTGTTTGACATACTGGGAATTTAAGGCTAAGAGGGAAAGGAACTTGCCAGGCATCTCACTGACTACTGAACCTCACAGAGAAACATGCTGGAATGACCTGACCTCTTAGCCCTTGCTGCCTGCAAACCTCCTGTCTCTATAAAGATTATCCCTTCTTAGTAGCCTTCTCTCAGTACTATAAAATGTATCTCTGGCTCTTGGAACCTGCTGCAGTTGTCATTGATAACTATATCTTTATTGCCTGCTTCCTGTGTCTGAAGAAAATATTATATTTAATTATATGTAATGATATTTGTGTTCTTGGCTTTTAGCACGGTGAGAGGTCTCTAAATCATAATATTGCCAAATACAGCTAATACCTATGGATAACTTATTATAAACCAGGTTATCATTTAAGTACTTTACCTGGATCAACTAAGCTAATCTTCCCAAGAACCCAGGTAAGGAAACCAAGGTTAAATAACTTTACTAGAGATAAAAAGCCAGCAAGACAAATTCTCAGCACTTGATTTTCTATCCCATCCTCAGCCACCCTCAAGTTCCAGAGTTGTCAGCTGACTGAGGCAGACTCAAGCCCAGAGTCCCTGCCCTTCACCTACTGTTCTTAATGTTTGTTGAAAGCAAGAGGAGTCAGGCCTCTTCACTTTTTGGCTACTGCTTTCTTTCCAAATCTCAAAACTTATGCCTTAACTGTCTATAATGTGTTTTGTGTAAGCCCATAGTTATCAACTAATCAACTGAGTGATTTTTTTTCTTTTAAACATCTTTAAATGGTACATGTGTACTCTTGAATTTACTAACTTTTTCATTTTTGGCCTCAGAATAAACTCAAGTTCATCATCCTTGCCTCTTGTCCTACACTAAATCCCATGATCCTAATATTAGGCAGACACAATTCCCAAGTCCTTCATAGTTTACTATTGCTGAAACACATTTGTCCAATTTAATATGTAGTGTCTGACTTTCCATGAATGACCATTAAGAATCAGAACATTCACAGATTTTCATCTCATAACACTTCATTTTCAACTCAGTCATGTTTTAATTACCCTCACTGTGAGTCTTTTACTGAATCTGTGCAAAAGCACCCAATAATAGGTTTTGAAAAGAGAAGGAATTATAAACACAAGCTCATAAACTATAATTTAGCTAGACTTAATAAGTCCCATTCATGAAGAATAGCAGCCTTCTGTTAATATAGTTTCCCATTTGTCAGTGTAATAGGATAAATGACCCACCAGACACAAAAATTAATAGTAATAACTGCTAACATTTGTTGAACATTTAATAGTAAACACTTACTAGGCATTACACTGTGTATGCTGGTACATGCATATCTCATTTAACCCTTAGCACACCCTGAGAAGTAGATATGCCATTAACCCTCTTTTACAAAGGAGGAGACCAAGAGACACAGAGTAAACTACTTACCCACTGTATTTTCTAGACTTATTAAATTCAATTTGAAGTGTTGTTTACTGAATGCTAACTATGAACAGAAATTATCTGTTTTACAATTCATTTCTATAGTGATTAAATGCTTTTATTTTGGCATGTTTTTCTACTAAGACTGCAAATTGAGCCTGGAGCACCATTTCCAAGGGTATAATGGAAAAGGAGAGTTTGGAGTGAAGCTACATCATTTGGTTTTACTGTGGGACCAGAAACAAACTGAAAGCCTCAGATTCCACTCTGATCTGTAAAATCAGGTCAGTCACAACATGCTTTATAGGGCTCTTCTTAAGAACTAAATGAAATACACCCATGAAGCACCTTGACATTATGGAGTTGGTCCTCCACAAGGTCTCTCTCCTATACCTTCTTCCTTCAGATCATTCTTTGGTGATCTCCTCCTATGGGAAATCTCTAACTTCCCTGAGCTGGAACAGACAGGCATCCTTCTACTCTGACACCTGTCCCTAGAAGCAGGTAAATGGCTTGCTTGGGAGTATCCTCCACTGACTGAGGGCTCTTGGGGATTCCTTTGCTATCCAGCATGGTACCTGCAGATGGTATAAGCATACATCAACTGATGACTGCCTGAATGAATGAATGAGTAAATGAATGAGTGAATGAGTAAACAAAGTCCAGTTCAGATGACTGAGGCAGACTCAAGCCCAGAGTCCCTGCCCTTCACCTACTGTTCTTACATGTTTGTTGAAAGCAAGAGGAGTCAGGCCTCTTCACTTTTTGGCTACTGCTTTCTTTCCAAATCTCAAAACTTATGCCTTAACTGTCTATAATGTGTTATGTTTAAGCCCATAGTTATCAACTAATTAACTGAGTTCAAGTTCAGGTTGCAACCTGAAAATAATGTTAAATGTGTGGCATTTCTCTAGAAAGTGAAAAAGAAAAGATGTTCACAACAGAATTTACTTTACAAGTCAAACTGTCTGTCCTTATTTTGTTTTCCAGTTACTATTTGACACTGTTCATTTTAGGTGAAATGAAAGGAAGACAGCTCAAACTAATTTATAAATATTAAGCCAAAATAAACTTGGCAATTAGGTTTTATAGTGAAACAGACCTAGATTGGATACCTGATTTTGCTTTTTAAAAACTAATTCTTTATGAATTTTTTGCTCCAAAATTATTTCTGGTGACTTTTTTAACATTTAATAACTAGATTTACTCAGAAAAAATACTTAATTTCCTTGTAACTTACTTATAAGATAGATTTGATAATATCTACTTGACAGAATTGTGGGGATTATAAATATCATATTTGGGGCAAAAGTAGACTCTCTCTCTCTCTCTCTCTATATATATATATATAGGTAGATAGATATAGATATAGATAGTTACATATATATAGGTAAAGATATATATGTACAGACATAGATACACCCACTTTCTGTAAATGACTACCTATTAATACAGCTTATATTACTCTATTAGTTTAACATCATCTTTTTCTATTAAGAATTTTTATGAAATTAAATGAATGGCCAGTTCCAGTTTAACACATTCCTTTCAGGTCTGTGGTTTATTTTTTTCTTTTTATAGTACCCTTTGTCTAATTAACTAATTCTTCAGTACAGAGTTTGAAACTCTTGCTGTTCCAGACAGCATAAATGAAACTACCTCTGCCACAATTACTAGAATAATGTTAGGAGGGGGAAAAAATTAGCACAAGAACTGTATATAAAAAATATAAAAAAAAACTAACAAAATCCACATGTTAATCAACCACGTTTTTGTAATTTAGAAGGTCAAAGAACTCATTAACTATCAGAACTCTGGCTTACGTCTGCCTTACCCTACCAAATCCCTGACATCTAAGTCCTAAATTTCACAGTCAGATAAGAAGTCATTCCCAGCAGGGAACCAGCACTTAGCACGTGCTAAGTTTTTTCTTTCTGATAAGGAATAACATGCTACTTTCTTTATTCCAAAAACATAGCATAGGAAAAAAGAGGAGCTAAATAAATTTTCATTCTTATTTAATACTTGAAATACCATGTAAATTAAATGAAATAATTTATTATTCAGCATTGAGACTTTTCCATGGCCCAGACACATCTGTTCTGTGCTTTTGTATTCTTTGGAGCAAGTCATTGTATGACTGCTTGTTAGTTCAGGACTCTTCTGTTGATAATGAACATGATGTATTCTCTTTCTCATGGTCACTGTGACATTTCAATCTAGTTCGGCCCAGTTCAAGCTCTTCTTTGACTGTGTGCTTTCAGTTTCTTTCCGCCACAATAATTTTTCATATTCCTGCCAGACTGCTTCCTGACTACTCTAATTAAAATGTGGTTACAAATCAGGCATGGTGGCAAATATTTGTAATTCCAGCAACCCAGGAGGCTGAGGCAAGTAGATCAGAAGTTCAAGGCCAGTCTTAGCAACTTAGCAAAACCTTCAGCAACTTAGGGAGACCCTGTCTCAAAATAAGAAATAATAAGAACATGGAATAGAGCTCATTGGTGGAGCACCCCTGGGTTCAATCTCCAGTACCAAACACACACACACACACACACACACACACACACACACACACAGAGTTATGTTCATACCTCATCCTCAAATACCAGCTTAGAAAATTTTATCCATACATACTGCCTACACATAAGAACAGCCCACTAAGCTGTGAGCTAACAAACATGGCCACATCTAACTCCTCTCACCTCCACTGACTTCCTTTACTTAGCTAGGTTCCAACTTATCTGGACCATAGTCCCTTCCTTCACTATGCCCTTCGCTTGAGTTCGAAGTTTTCCCTTCTCTATCTGTAGATCTAGTAAATGTCTTTGCCTGGGTTTTTCTTACTCCATCTATATCTCTAAATCCTCACCCCATCGAGAGCAAACAGGTCTCATTTAGAAGTATGTAGATGCTAATATTCATTTCATAAAGATTTCATTTTATTCTGCTTTGTAATTTTGGATGAAATTCAGGAACATTCTCCAGTTTCAGAATGTTCTTCTATCTTGAATTTTTCTTATTTGCATGTATGTATTTAATATTAAAAGGAAATATGCAGTAGGACTATCCCAGCTCTGCCAGCTACTAGCTGTGTATCCTCAGGGAAGTCACTTCAATCTCTCTTAGAGCCTCAATTTTTTTAAACCTATAATCTATGACAAGAATAATACCAACTTCACAAAGTTGTTGAGGATGTGTATAAAATGAGATGAGATGTGGAAGAACTCAACAATTCTGAGGGGGTGCAACAGATACTGAAAACAGCCCTTAGATAATAATACAACATTGCATAAATATTATTGTGTCATTCATATGGATTTTTGAAGATGCAAATATATTTCTTTTTTATGGCAAGGTGTCTGAAATTGAGAACTGAAATTTAACAATATGCTATGGGGAAAGTGCATCTAATGGTTAAATAATTCTAGGAAATGATTCAGAGTCTTAGAAGATTGCAGAATGAGGCATATGATTAAACATTTTGCATTAAATGGAAAAGTGGGTTAGCATCATTGGTGAGATAGCATTAGAAGAACCAGAGCAAATGGAAGAACTGGGAGCCTAGAGAAAGATTTGCATCTATAACGTGTGAATCAGGAAAAGTCAGATTCATTTCTGATGGGAGGGTTAGAGGAAAGCAGTTCCCTTCTCTTTCCCATCCCAATGCAGGGAAGTTGATGGCAAGTATTCAGCTGTATCTGATCACAGACTCTCCTTTAATGCTTTACTTCACAGGTCTATTGGCAACTAGTGACCTGGATGAGTGGTGCCATATGTGGGAGTGGCTGTGGACACAGGGCTGGGGGATAAAGGTGTTTATTAGCTGATTTTGCTTTACCTTTCTGTTTTTGAACCCTTACCTAATTAGTGCTACCACCATTGTTACCTGTCTCCATTTTTCTCAGCATATGTCAATATGAAATACATACATTTAAAAAAATATGACTTTAACAGAGTAAGGTTGTAAAGTTGGAAACAACTGGCCTAATTGGTTATGAGAACCCCATCCCCTACCTGGGCAAAGAAGGCCTGGGTACTTCTTTTCAGGGGTTTCTAGCATTACAATTATAATTGCTATTACCATGTACATTTGCTAAATTATTTACCTTCTCACTGGATAATAAGCTTCTTAGGGACAGAAATGACAATTATGAGCTCAGAATGTTGCCAGTAGCTAACATAGGGCCTGTTGGCACATACAGCCTCAAAATGTAACTTATGGATAGACCATCCTGTTGAAAGGGAAGGAAAACTGAACTAATTTCAATAAAAAACTACAGCAGTTATGGCACTTTCCTGGCATGTGCTAGGATGCGGGTTTGAATCCCAGCTCCACAAGCACAACGAAGTGTCAGAGCAACAAAAGCCACATGAAAAACTAAATAAAATTGATTCTCCCTTTTTCTCTCTCTCTCACTCTCTCTCTCTTTTAAAAAAACAAATACAAAAACATATTGTGATCTGCTCTACGTTGATATTTATAATAGTGGAGTTCTTTTAAACTCAGGACAACTTAGGACAGTTAATTAGACCTTAGCCAGCCTGATGTTACTATGAACTCTCTTGGTCATTATGGGCACATCAAGACCTCTCTCTGGTGTCAGTTTCATCAGTTGTGAAGGGACAGAACTTTTACTCTGCATTTTTCCAAGCAGAATTGAAGATAACCCTTAAGACTATCTCCATTTCTTGACTGATTTAGTTAAACTTGCAGAGATCTGAGAATAATGCTCCCTTAATAGGAAAGATTTCTCAAATTGAGGGTTTAAGTATAAGGAATTTGTTTAAGAGATCACTTACTAAAGTGAGTACACTGTATCAACTTGATTAGCTAGAAGTTTTTGGTTGTAAAAAATCAGAAAACCATCATATTGCCTAGGACATGGGGAAGGTAGCTCCCAGGAGCCAAAGAATTGTTTTTAAAAAATCAAAACAAAATTTTAAAAAAACTACAGATTACTCCATAAGCTTTAGAAAATAAAATTAGCCTTGAAAATACCATCAGGTCAGGTTCCTTTTCTTCATCACCCAGCAGCAATTTGCAAATAAAAAGGCTTGGAGTCTCTGGGCTCACTGGCTTATAGTTTAACCCCCAAGGAGAAAAAGTTTCCTAACTTCAACCTCCTTATAGAAACCCTGAGAAAAGACTCTGGTGAATTTAGCTTTAGTCACATGTTCACACAGGAGTAGAACAACTCCAAGTCCAGGACACAGTGGTATCAGGACTAGCCTTACTTTGGTCGCGTTGACATGATTAGCCAATTACAGTGGCTTGATAGACACTTGATAGGAGTGGAAACTTCCACTGGGACAACCTGTGCAAGAAGAGAGAAAAGAGGGCTGGAAATAGGAGCACAAACCTAGCAGGGCTGAATACTTTTGAATCTGGAAACCCTCGGTTGCATTTGCCATAGCATTTTGCAAATATTTATAACCTCTACACCAATGTAGGTGTATATATTTGTATTTTACATAGACATGAGCAAATGTGTAACTAAAAAAACTAGAAAAATTTTTTTTTCACAAAATTGTGCATTATCAAAGAGAAACAGACTTGGTACCATCTGAATACCTTAAAATATTCAGATTAAAATTAAGATTTCACCTCATTCCAGTAAGACTGGCAAAGATGAAGAATTCAAACAATAATGAATACTGGAGGGGTTGTGGGGAGATAGGAACACTAGCACACTGTTGGTGGAACTGCACACTGGTACAACTGCTTTGGAAAGCAGTGTAGAGACTCCTCAAAAAATTAGTGTTTGATCCACCGTACAACCCAGCTACTCCTCTTCTGGGTATTTTTCCAGAGAAACTAGAATCAGCACATTATAGCAACACAGCAAAAATCAATGTTCATAACAACTCAATTTAAAATAGCTAAATTATGGAATCAGCCCAGATGCCCTCCACTGGATAAATGGATCCAAAAGCTCTGATTATATATATATATATATATATATATATATATATATATATATATATATGAGTTCTACTCACCTATTAGAAGCAATATTGCAGCTTTTAAAGGTAATTGGAGAAAATGGATGGCAATGGAGGAAATCATGCTGAGCAAAGTTAGCCAAACTCAGAGAGTCCAGACAGTCAAGGGCTAAATGTTTTCCCTTATTTGTGGAGGCAAGAGCTAAACCCAGGCTTAAGTTAAAAGTAGTCAAACTCATGTATTAGAGCCACCAAAGGCATAGCAATACATAATCTAGGAAAATCACAGACATGTAGGTCAGCGGGGGGAGAGTGGGGATCGGGTATGTGGGAGAAGTAGAGAGGATAGGGAAGGATCTAGGGAGACAATCAACAATGTAGGATACTCTTTACCCCCCTGAAAAGTCAAATGATACTTATGCAATTATTTAATTCTGGAGAATTTGCGATATGCATCTATTTACATAAGAGAGATATATATATACATATATATATGTATATATATATGTATGGACTGTGTATCTCTTATAGTGGTGCAATATAGAAGAATCAAGAGACTGGTGTGGGCAGTGTGGGGGAAATTATGGTTTAGTACCAAATACATATACCATATTGTCACTTTATATGCATTTATGATTGTACAACAACTCAGCTTCTTAATTTTTTTTAAAATGCAGGTTAAGTGGATAATTGAGTCAATTGGACATGCACAAAGGGAAGGCAAAGAAAGTAGAGTTGAAACATAAATGACTTGAAAAAAGTTAACTTAACGAGGAAGGCATAAAGTAGTTACTCAATAAATTTTTCTGAAGAAAACAAAGGGGACAAAATTTTCTTGGAACTTAAGAACTAATCTCAGTGCTGATTTTCTGGTTGCTTTCCAGAATTCTACTGATTTAAGTACATCCAGAAAGACAATATCTTTGCCAGATAAAAGATACTTCTGCTTCAAACGTGAGCTTTAAAACTTTTAATGTTATTGCTGAGAATCACTTACAATTTATTACACGCTTTCTTCATTATATTACACCATTCAGAAGATTAGCTTTTGCCACTGATCCTGTGTACCTTTCAGTTCTCTCCCTCCTGCAGTTGTTATTGTGTTATGTAGCTGTAGGTCTGTAGATTCTGTGGGTTGAAACTTTAAGGGTAAATATGGCTTAAAATATGATGCAATTCTTTTTAATACACACATACACATTTTCCTTATTAGAAAGAAAAAAAACAAACTATTAACAGTTAAGTCAATTAAAACTACTGATAATTTTAATTTTTCACAATTCTGATTATTTTCTGAGATTTCCGTAAGGTAAATGTATTATTTAATATTTACATTTAAGGATGTGGAATAAAGAAAATAAGAATGGTACATTTTTATGAAGTCTTAATATCTTTTTAACAATTTTAATTAAGGAATTGAGTTATTGTACAATCATAAGTGCATATAAAGTAATAATATGATATGCACATATTATAAAAGCAGAATTACCCCCTAGATCTCTTCCTATTCTCCATCCCTCTCTGCTCCCCACTCTGCCTCTTTCCCCCTTTCCTCTCCTGCTATATTTCACCCCTGAGGCCCGGACAATAAGAAGGAAAAAAGTGAATTAATAAATATTCCATGATAGGATGGAATGGTGGCTCAGTGGTTAAAGCATTTGCCTGGCATGAGCAAGGACCTGGGTTCAAACCCCAGCCCCACATACATAACTAAATGTGGGAGAAATGATGGCCAGATGAAAAAATAAATAAAATTGATTCCCTCTCTTTTTCTATCTCCCTCTCTCTTTAAATAAATAAATGAATATTCCATGAACAGTAAAATAGAAATTTTTAAGGATGAATGAAAAACCATCTAAGTTCAACTCAGAGGTGGAAAATAGTCCACATGTTTGAATCTAGAGAAGAAATAAGGACAGGATGCTCAAAAACAGAAATTCTAACTATACAACCATGAGTAATCCAGTAAAGAAGAAAGAGGAAAGAGATATAAAAGAAACCACTTCGACTGCAGGAACATCTCAGGTAAGATCAGGTTTAAAAATAACATGTACAAAGGACATAAGGAAAAGGGAAGTGAACTTAGAACAGATTCAAAGGAGGTTTGAACTCATCCAGATAGGATCAGGAAGCTCAAACCATATCTAAGGACAAGTTTAAACTACAAATGACAGAAAGTTTGGGGTTTATTCAGACCAGAAGAAGTGCAAGTTTAAGAGAAAACATAAAAAGAAAGACCATAACACTATAAAGTAACTTCATTTTATTCCCTAATAAAAATTTCAAACTGAGCAATCTGGAGATTGTTCTGTGCATTTATCTGAACAATAATGCCCTTCATAATGTTCCTGGACACAACGTGACTATGGGTTGGCTCCCAAGGAAAATGAGTATTTGTATGGGCTCAAATCAAGGAACAAAAATCTATTTAATTACATTAAACAAGTCCAGAACTAACCTCCTTTTTGTAAGAAGATTGGATTGAGTTTTAAAAGTCATATGTGACCAACGTACAAGATACCTTAGCCACAAGGTAAGTAGAGCTCACAAGATGGATGAAATTGGAAATTTGGAATATTCTGAGAGAGAGATTGACACTGTTCACTATCTCTAAATGTAAGCTAGCTCAGGTTTTCTGAGCTTTAGAAAAGAAAAGGGTGGTGGTAACTTAGCTGTTCCATGCCTCCTATTCTTAACCTTTCTAGAACACTTGATCTGCCCAGAAATCAGTAGGGCAGATGGAATTCTAAGATGTTCCCATGATTCCCACCTCCTGGAGTGCATACCCATTGAATGCAGGTGGGACCTATGAGCATGAGGAGATAGCCACCCCTTCATGAGGGGACTTCACACTGTCACAGAATAAAATCTACTTCTGACCCTGAAGAGTAAGCTGCCATGTGGTAGAAATGTCACAAGGCTAGGAGATCAGATCAGGATCTAAGAGCTGATAATAATCACCAGGTAACAGGCAGCAAGAAAACAAGCACACCACTCAGAACAGAGTTCTTCAAACAACTGAATGGGCATGGAAGAGGAGCCTCAGTTTCAGATGACAATACAAACATGGCCAACATCAAGATTTCAACCTGGCCAGACCCTGAGCAGAGGACCCAGTCCACTTGTGCTTAGACTTATGACCCATGGAAACTGAAATCATAAAGGTGTATTGATATAAGTTGCCAAGTTTATGGTGATTTGCTACTCAAAAATAGAAAACAAACACCAGTTATCACCATGAGGAAGAAAACCATATGCTCAGTCTAGCGAATCAAGAAGGTGAACCCTTCATGATGTCCTTGATCTGCTGCATTAGTCCTAGATACAGGCATCTAGAATGGCTGCATGTTTAAGATGAAGTGTTCTTGGTTAAGTCTGTATTTTTAGTGTCTCCTCCGAATGTATATAAGCACAACCCTAACTGACATGGATGTTTTACTTTTATAAGTAAATTAACAGATTAGAAATGAAACTGGAATAATACATTAAAGTCACAGAATAAAAATGTGGAGGTCTGGATGTTGTAGTACATGCCAGTAATCCCGGTGACTCAAGAGGCTGAGGGAGGAGGATCACAAATTTGGGGCCAGCCTCAGCAACTTAGTAAAACTTTTATCTCAAAATAAAAGTTTTGAGTATTTAGCTCTGTGTAACCCAGCACACATGGGTTATATCTCCAGTATCAAAAATAAAAAAAAAATAAATAAATAAGTGAAGCTACTAACATAAAACACTACTCTTGAGTTCAAACTATCAGTAGCTTAAATACATAAGACCTCATTTTACAGCATATTATTTGCAAAAATAAGGGTGCTTTTTGGTTTACCTTAAGTATAGCATGACAACAGTTTTATACAGCTGTTCAAAAAGAAATTAATATAGTGCAATACTACATAAAAGAGAAATTTTGTCACCCAGGCAAAGTAGGTAGGAGCCCCATCATTTGTACTTTGTTCAGTCTATACCTGGCCAACAGATCTGGCCACTCCATTTAAAGCAGAATATAGATAGTGTCCAGACAACCAGGATGGTAAGGGTTTTTAAAGCCATTTCACATGAATAATACAGGAATTGTCAACAAAAGAGAAGTCTTATAAGAGGACAAAAGATGGTTTCTATGCTGGGCATTTGTGAAAATCAAATAAGAAAATAGATGTTGGAGACTCAAATTTTGAAAGTTCTATCCAAGTGTCATTATTTTGAACATACTTGACAAGCAATAAAAGCTGACTTTTCAATCTGGGTGAAGAGTATATTTACAAGGTTTCTAATTACTTTGGTCCTTTTGTAGATTTGAAACTTCCATTTGCCTATTAACCTCTTTGAATTAGATTTAATATCTCTATTCTAAAATGTGGTCCAAACATTGTTCCTATCATAGCCTACACGTCTGACCTATGTTGGAACTACTAGCAATTTAAAAGACAGCATAGTATCGATAGCATAGAGGGAGAAAAGAATTTAATCCCATTGTTTTCCTACTTTGATTTTTAGACCCACTATTTGACAGAAAAACAATAAATAAATCCAAGTTTGATAATTTATACAGAGAATTCTGTGTCATACGGCATCTTTCCAGCATCTTCCCAGTTTACTACTCAGGAGAATTGAACAAAAGAGGAAGGTGAAAACTCAGGTTACTCAAAAGTAAACTTACTAGGTTTGGAGAGTGAGAAGACTCCAGAGAGTTCCAGTCTTAGCTCCTTCCCAAAACTGTGCTGCTTCTACCTATATGCTTCCCTTCTCTGTGGCCTCATTTTTCCATCCAAACATGAGAGTGTCAAGAGATAAGTCTTTAGTCCTTTTCCTTTTTCCATTTGTATTCACTCCCAAGGTAAATGCATTGGAGCTTTATATACCACCTTTATGTTCTTAACACCCAGACACATATTTGCTGCCTGAATTTATGACCAAGGTATTGTCTATGTTAGAAAATTCAAAATGACAAAGAATTATAAAAGTTTCAAGAGAGAGCTTCCTTCTTCTAGAGCAATCTTTAACAGAAAAATATTCTTACAAGACTCCACTTCATTTAGTTCAAGGAAATGGATTTACAATTAATGATTTTTTTGTCATTGGCTTTTCTACATTACCTCCAGGATGAACTAATGATTCCCTACTATCTTTGGGCACAGCAGGCTCACCTGGTATTTGAGCACTGCCCCAGCAAGCTAGGTTAGTGGACAGGCAGCTGAGGAGCTGCTGCTGCTCCTCACTTATGTCTAACAGGAAATTGATTTTCCCCCAAATCCCAGTAGGCTCTCCCAAGAAATCAACACCTTAAGAGCAGTGAAGCAGATGGAGATGAAATAGAAGGCCCTGAGATGGTAGGGCAGTCTCCCACAAATCTAAGATGCCTCAAAGATGGCAAAGAACACACATCAAGGAAGTCAAAGCACCACAAAACAGGGGAGAAGCAAAAATCAGTACAGAAAGCAATGAAATAACACAAGGAGGAGAAGGAAAACATGTTTTCATAAGGAGACCCCTCCTGAAACAAGAAGAAATTCCTAGGGTTGAAAGGAAGGGGAGTTCACACTGATTCTGACAGAGAATAGAGGAGATAGGGTCTTTCTCCCCCACCGCCCCTCATGTAGGAATTTGGAACAAAATCACCAAGTTTCCCTGCAGGACGTGGTAGTGCACACCTGTAATCTCGTGACTCAGGAGGCTAGGTAGGGGGGATCTCAAGTTCAACATTAGTCTCAGCAACTCTGTAAGACATTTAGCAATTTAGTGAGAACCTGTCTCAAAATAAAAAAAATGAAAAGGACTGGGGAGAAAACATTCAAAATGTAGAACTCTCGCATCTTTACCTCTACTATGAGAGAAAAGTTCTTCTCTAGAGAAAAGACCTCCCTGACATTTGTAAGTCCCCAGTAATTAACAGCCTAAAGGGGAATCCACTTAGCAAAGATCAACACGATCATAAACTGTAGCCTACCTGTGCACACAAAGTATCTACTTTTTTTTTTCCTAAGAGAGAAGGACAGTGAGAGAGAGAGACAGAGAGACAGAGAGAATACATTTTTATTGAGGCCTTCACATGGCTTTCATTGCTCTGACACTTAGTTGTGTACGTGGGTGCTGGGGTTTGAACCTGTGTATTTGTGCATGCTGGGCAAGTGCAGTAACCACCGACCCACTGCTCCAGCCCCCATAGTATCTACTTTTGATGGTCTTTCTCCTACAATGGAATACTACTGGCTAATAGAGAAAATGATATTATACCTTTTTCAGCCAAATGGATGGAGATGGAAAAAATTATGCTAAGTGAAATATCCCAATCTCAGAGACTCAAGGGCCGAATGTTTTCTCCCATTTGTGGAAGCTAAAATACAACCAGAAACAGAATGATAGATGGCTATCCTAACAATTACCTCAACATGTATGAATTCTTACAAAAACAGGAGGAACCTTGCCTAGGAGGCTGGGAGGGGTCAGGAGGGGGCAGAGAGTGGGGAGGGAATAGAAAGGATATCAAGGAGATTGGAGGGAGGGAGTATGGGGGAATCAACTCAGAGGGAAACCTCCGACCTCCATGAGAAGTCCATTTAAAACAGGGGTTTAATTGGGGGAAACATGGACCCATGGGGAACCCAATGGGGGAAACCATGGAATGGCGTCAGCCTTGGCTGGCTATGTGAATATACATTTGTGCTTGATTGTTTAATAAGGACTCCTCTTTAATTGTAACTCCATATTCACCAAATAAAAAAAAGAAGGGGAAAAAAAAAGAGAGAGGGGCACAGTGAGTGAGAGTAAGAGAAAGAGAGAATCAATTTTATTTTTATTTAGTTTTTCATGTGGCCTTCATTGCTCCAGACACTTTGTTGTGTATGTGAGGGTGGGGTCCAAACCCGCATACTTGCACATGCCAGGCAAGCACCATAACCATTGAGCCACCACTCTAGCCCCCACAATTACATTCTTAACTAAGAATAGGATACTATGAAGAATAATAATTAAAGAATAGAAAGGAATTCTTCAAAATTAAAATTATGAATGTTAAAATTAAAAATTACAGCAAAAATATGGAAAATCAAATCAGACAAATACACAGGATAAAACAAAACATACAAAGTATTGAAAATGCATTGGGGGGAAAAGTAGGTTCACAAATTTAGTTTAGGGGCTTAAACAAAATCAGGGGATCATAAAAATGAAAAAAGAAAATTAAAGAAAGAAAACTATCAAAGCAGTGATATTTTTTAGAATGTGAGTCTCTAAGTTGAAAGAACTCACAGAACCTAGGGGAAAAAAAGAACAATGTTTCATGTAGAGCATAGAACTATGTGATAACAGATTCCTGGGAGTAGAGATGATCTGACAGACAATGGAACATACCTTCACATAGACCTTTAAGATTCAGCGTGGGCCGAGACCTTTATAGAGCAATGTTGAGTGTTATGCTACAGTGGAGCAATGCTTACAAATAACTTTAACCCTAGAGTTCAATATCCATCTGGAGAAATGAACTTGTGCAATCCTTAGAAAATACATACTTGAAGATATCAAGGACTCACAAATGCCCATGCAGCTTTTCCTAAGCAACCACACAAAGCTATGTCCCCCCCAAAATAAAGACATAGATTAGGATCCAGGAAGCAGGCAATCCTACATAGCGGAATGACAAAGGAAAAGTCCCAGGATTACAGCTGTGTTCTGGGTCTACAGTGCATTCAAAACAAATTGGAGGTTTGGAGTAGTGGCTCAGTGATTACAGCGCTTGCCTGGCATGAGCGAGTACATGAGTTCAAATCCCAGCACCCACATGCAAAACTAAGTGTCAGATCATTGAAAGCCATGTGAAAAACTAAATAAAAATTCATTCTCTCTGTCTCTCCTTCTCTCACTATCCTTCTCTCTTTATTAAAAAAAAAAAACAAATTGGATGTGGAAATGGAGATTTCTGGGATGGAGGTCACCAAGGCAAAGCCATCCATAATAGAATGAATAATATGAAGGAGAAGTTTTGTAAACATTAAGGAGCAAACATTCATTGAGAATACACATGAATGGCAAATTATGTGAGTGAATAATATTTCCATTTTAAAGGACATAAATAATATTGTTTAGTTTGATTAAACTAAAAGCATTGCTAAAACTACTGGTAAGTTTTGGGGTGATTGGTAATAAACATGTAGAAGCATATCTCATCTAGCACAGCAGATTATTAATACATGTCTCAATCTAGTAAATCAGGAAAAACTAATATTCAAGTGCTATTTCAACACATGAAGTTAAGAAAATAGAGAAGGTGGAATTTGAATTCAGAGAGCTGAATTCTAACTCTACTATTATTAACCATATAATCCTAGCTAAACCATTTAACTTCACTAAGCCTCAGCTTCTTAATATGTAAAACAGATATAATAAAATCTGCTTTAAAAGGGTTTGTGAGAACTAAGTGAAAGAAGAAAATCAAACCCATAGCACAAGGTCTAGTTAAGAATAAGCATGCTGGGGCTGGACCAGTGGCTGGGAGGGGACATTGGTTCCAGCCCTTGCTCCAATACAACAAAGTATTGGAGTAATAAAGGGCACATGAAAAACTAAATAAAACTGATTCTCTCTTTTACTCTTTCTTATTGTCCCTCTTTCTTTTT
>PVKS010009106.1:0-65337 GCA_004027875.1 Aplodontia rufa | reverse complement strand
TAGTCTAATGCAAAACTGTACATCAACTTTTCTTGGAGCTCTCCTGAAAGATTCCAACTTATTTTCAGAATCAACAAGCATTTTTAATACAGTTACATATTATATATTGGTTAGAATCTTAAATTAGTAGGTAAGGCCCCTCATCAAAAAGTCTCTTAATTTATCCATAAAATCTGGTGTAGGGGCTGGAGGGGTACCTCGGCAGTTACGGCGCTTGCCTGGCATGCTCGAGTATGCGAGTTTGAACTCCAGCACCACATACACAACGAAGTCTTGGAGCAACAAAAGCCAAACTAAAGAAAAAAAAAAAACTAAACTAAAGAAAATTGATTATCTTATTCTCTCTTTCTCTCTCTCTCTCTGTCCCTGTCTCTTTAAAAAAATAATAAATGGTGTATACAACAGTGAGTAGTTACTAAAGGGCAGAAAATGTGAATAGGAAAATACCCCAGATCTTTCTTAGGTATGGAGATAGTTGTAAGAGGTATGGGAAGAAACAGAAACAACTCAACTGAGGGACCATGTCCCTACTTCTCCAGATGATCTGAGCCTTGTGCTTATTGAATAAGCAAGTGGAATCTTCCAACAAGTTTTTTTCAAATGTGTAAGCAGTTTAATTGGATCAAACTAATTTTTTTAAAGACAGAGAAAGTGACAATTTTTTAAATGTAGTTTTTCATCAGGTTTTTATTTTCAAAAACTTAGTTGTGTATGTGCTGCTGGGGTTTGAACCCAGGTCCTTACACATACCAGGCAAGTGCTCTACCGCTGGGCCACCTCTCTAGCCCCTAGATCAAATCAATTTTTTATGTGGCTACGTTATAGTAAATACCTGCTACATACAATATGTTCTTCTAGAGACAGGCAATAGAGTAAAAGTACAAGAGAAAAGAGATTTTGTCCTTGTTGATTTTACCTTGTAGTGGGAGAGGTGAGCAATAGATAAGTTATGGATTAAACAATCAAAAGTTTAGATACATTATAATCATAGTTATAAAGGAAATATAAACTGGGTGGTTGTTATGAGTGAACTATGCCATAAATGCAGTCCAGATATCTTTATGTCTTTCCACAGTCTCAGAATTTATTGGACAACAATAAATCACAAGCTATATCTTATTCATATTTTGCAACTCACTGAGTACTTATGGGTCACTTGGTAGCCATAAGCTAGCAATCAAAGTTTCTTTTATTCTGGTCATAATTACTAATATCTTTAACAGTCAGGTCAAAAATAACAATTTACACAGTGATAAACAGGTTACAAAAAGGCTAAGAAAGGATTCAGTGGCCAGAGTTTCAGGGGGCTTCTCTGAGCACAAATGCATAGAGCAGATACAAATTCAAGAATCCTTGAAGGTGGTCAGATAAGCACAGGAACCAGCAGAAGATCTCATTCAGAGTATGGAGCTCTAAGAGCCCAGAACTTGTTTTAGGACTGGGTGCAGAGGACAGGCAGTTGTAAAGTCAAATAGGGAGATCTAGCTGAGATAAAGCCTGGGGACAGAGATTTCTAGGTCCATGACCCCTGGACTTTATGACACATTCACTGGATGATCTGATGATAGTTTGGTGTGTGCCACCATAATCAGTCATGGAGTGAGTGCTTCTCCTTTTTGGATTCAAGTGGGGGTTTACATATGGTTAGCTTGATAAACCTGAAGGCTTGATTTTTTTCTGATGTGCATTTGATATGCCCATGGATCCATGAGCTTCTGGTTTAATTCAGTAAATTCACAAGTGGTCACTTTTTACTAGTGTGATTAATTTATCAGTTTTTATCTTATGATTGTGCTGTACAACTGGGGATTATTCCTTTAAATAATGCTCTATGTCCAAAATCTGGTGGTAATCTATTTGCCCAGACAGGTTACCAAGTCATTTTTCTTTAGCACTTTTACTTAAAATGGAATAGCCCAGGGTACACTGAGTTTTATAAAATAGAATAGCTCAGGGGCCAGTCACAGTCTGAAAGCTGCTCTTCTATTCACCATACTGTAAGTCGGAGCTAGGCACTACCTATTTCCCACAGTTGTGGAGACGCTCTGGAGAGGTAACTAAGAAACTGGCATAAGAAAGTGAGTTGATCATAATTAAAGTTGAAGGACAGAATGGACAAGGGCCCTAAAATAGGAAATGCATGATGTACTAATTCATTTGTTCACAAAGCAAACAGTAATTTAGGTCTCATGTTTGCCTGGAATGAGCAGCTACGATTCTATCAAGGCTTTATTTTCATGGAGCATACATTCTAGAAAGAGAAGCGAATGTATAAAATTTTTTTAAAAGCACCAAATAAATGGATGAGATAATCTCTGAAACATAGCAAGAGGAGGGATCTGCATCATTCACCAGTCCTATAGAGCCTTCCAGCACATGAAAGGAGTTGGGGTTTTATTTTAAGAGCTGTGAGTATCCCTGAAGGGTTTTTAAAGAGAGTAGTACATAATCTGATTTCGATTTTTAAAAGATGACTCTAGCTACAGGGAGGAAAATGGCCTAGAGGGATGTAAATCCAATCATATTGGTGTGGCCTTTCTTAAAATTTCATTTACAGAATTCCCTCCTGCCACTTCAGTTCCCTGAAGATTCTCTTTCCTTCTTTCTCCTCCATTTTCCATATTAGTCACTGGCCTCTGGGTAATGTGTGACTTCTCTGATCCAGTTGTAACAAGAGTTTGGAAACTGGCAAATTCAAATTGCAGGACTAAGTGCTAAGTCCTTTAGAAACATTACCTGAGGGGACACATGCCTGGATTTCAATAAATGCCCTAGGGTTATAGCTTCTGCAAGGAATCACAGGATAAACCAGTAACAGCTAACCAATGGAAACACTGCATTTGATGACCTCACAAGGGTCAGATTCTCATGCCAGCAAAAACATGGAATATTGATAATGTAAAAGCAAGAATAGTGTTAGACTCAAGGATGGTGGATTTTGAGGCTGTTTGTGTTTTTTGTTCAGGTTAGCCTGCATTGCCTGAAGAACTAGTTAAGGAGCCAGTGTGAACAACTGACATGTTGTGAACTGGAAAAAAAGGAACAAGAAAGAACTGTAGCCTAGATTATAATAGATCATTTTGTACTAAGCCTAGCAATTTTAAATACCCAATATATGTTAAGAAATCACAATAACCTTACACACAGAAAGCATTGATGCAATTATTTGCATAGAAAACATTGACTCCATTGCTAGATGGGGGCAGATTGGACTGAGAGAATTCGCAGGTTATTTCTTGAAAAGCTATTGAGAGTGCAAACTGAAAAACAGAAGCAATGGAAACAAAGAAGAGGGTGCATTCATAAACACTGCAGTTAAAGCACAAGGGGACTGGTGATGTTTGGATATATGGAGAGATAAATAATAATTCATTGATTTCTATTTGGATAATTTGGGTGGATGTTGGCACTGTTCTGAAAGACTAGCAATTTGTATGCAAACTCATGATTTCCCCATTATTAATTCTTTCAAAGTACAGGTAGCATGATATATCATTGGGAAGTGTTTCCTTTCAGTCTGTTGGAGATGTTAAAAAATAACTGGAGAAGTGTCAGAGACCTTTAGTCTTTTCTAAGTAATTGAATTGGCCCTTTGGTCATCAGCTGGTTAGTTATCCCAAGATGTAATTTACTTAGAAAAGTATGATTCCTGGATTTATATGATACTGGGTCTGATAAAGATCTTCTCTGGAACCTGAAAGGCATGCCTGCCAGGCTTTATTTAGGTTTTAATGAATGAATAAATGAAGCCAAAGCTATAGAGTAAGAACCACCTCTTTCCACCAAATGCTCCATGTCTTTTCTTTTGTTTCAGTATTTTGAAAAGTTGTACTTCTTTATTTCAAGTCTGTGTTCATTTGAGAGAAGCACCTCAGGGCATACTTGTTTGTTTGTTAGATAAAACCATTCTTGAAGAGAGAACACAGAGCTCACAGGCTGCACAACAAGCATATAAAACTCCGGATACCAGATGGAAAATGTCTTAGTCTTGTACTTCTGATTTTCTAAACTTAAAAAAAAAAGTAAACATTCAAATTTTACTTCTCTTGTATTCCCCTATTATATAAAAATCTGATGTTGGTGTCTTATAGAAAATTAGTTTTGAAAATCAACTCCTTAGTTTTAAAATTGTCCCACCCCTAATAGAATCTGTGGTACTATTTTTTCTTTATAAAATCTACCCAGTTAAAATATTTTCTGATGAGTTTAAATGCATATGAACTACTGCTCTAGAGGATTTCTTAATTGAGTGCCTCATTTTGCACTTTACTGAAATGTGTACTTTGAAAACACTGGTGAAATTTGCCATTTCCCACCTGGCAACTGCAGCAGCTGGAGCCTGGACCATTTACGATGGCCTACACTCAGGCAGCACTAATCTAAAACAAATGCCATATTAAAAGCTACCTCCCTGCCCCTTCTTCTGATAAACGTATCTAAGGTAAAAGTAAGGGCGTAATATTTTATTTACTCAGCTATTTTTCTTTTTCCTTTCTCCCTTTTCCATTCTTCTTGCTCTGAAAACCATTACTAGTGGTCATGCTCCTAACTGAAATATTTACAGGAAAAAGATTTGTTTTAAATGAGCAGATGGGCCAGTCCTAAGACAAGCTGCTATATTAATAAACATGTGTGGTGCTTTATCAGCACAGGAGCCTATTTTGACATTTCTTCTGGATGATTTGTACAGCCTATCACTATCACACCTGGTGCAGGGACAATAAATGGGCACTTAATAGTCAAGCAGTGTGCGAACACCTTCCATTATAACTTCATTATGTCAGATGTAATCATCTATTACCAAATGTCAGGTACTTAATTTATGATCAGTTGCCCTATGGAATTAGTGGCCATACAAATGAATAGTCCATTCATGTCATTTACTTTCACTGTAAATTTCCTTCTCCCAATACCAACAACCCCCTTTTTGAAATACATGGAATTAATTTGATATTCTTTGTGATATTAAAATATATGATGTTTTATTTTATATTTGTGAAATTTGGAAAAAGGGCAAAATATGAATCATGTATGATATGAAAGTCCACACTCAAAAAAATTATGCTGATATGCATATCTGTTTAAAATATTAAGTTTGGTTCTTAAGTTTCCTTTGCTAATGAACTTCGGTTTGTATTTGGTAAAATGACAATGCTTTTGGGAAAAACAAAAGAAAACTTCTCCCTAAGGATCTGCTATACAACTGTGTTTTAACAGTGTTGTACTATACATTTAAAACAGTGATAAATTTCATGTCGTATTTTTAACATAATTTATTTTAAAAGAGAACTTCTCAATTAGACAACATAAACCAGTGTCAGCTAACTGTGGCACAATCAAAAGGATATTATAAGAGACAGTGAAAGGAAAAGCCTGGGTCTGTGAGAGAGGTTTTGAAAAGAATCAACAGAGAGTCAGGGTCTAGCACTTTGTGGGCTTGAAGAGTTAGTGCTCCCTGTCTGCATGGGCAGAACCTCTCTGGCCCTTTTCTTTGGACTTAAGAGCACACATTCCCAACTTCACTGTGTCTGTTTTCAAGATCACTGTTACAGAGATCTTCAGCCCTTGTGAAGACACCTAACTGAAGTTACTGTATATAGAAAAGACCTTTTCAGAGATGTCTAAGCTCATCTCCATTGAGACCTAAATACTGGGGCAATAAAACCAACTGCATGGGAGGAAAAAAAAAACCTCAAAGCCTACCTAGCAATCAGTAAAACTGCTGACCAGCCATATGATGAAGAAACTGAATGTTACAAAACAAGGAAGGAGTAACAAGCTGATAATGCAGACGAATGGGAGGAGAATGAATCTACATGAGGTACCAGCACCACATTACACTTTTGTTATCCCATTTAAAGGCTACAGCTGCCAGAAAGGAGATTCTGTCTCGTAATATTTCTGACCTGGATATCTTCCACCCAGTTCTAGCTGTCAGTGTGATGAATGGTGGCACTTGCACCAGAAGCAAGGTGGCAGATGATCATTAAGTTCTTCATAGGATCTTTAGAAAAGAAACTTTGTATTTTAGATAGGATGTCTTCCACAGCTAAATAGTGACATCAGGCCGAAAAAAGGAAAAGATGTTAAGTAGGAGATAACTAAAAGCTCTGGTACTGTAAAAGAGTGAAGTTACATAGTCTGGCTATTCTGCTACAGATATAATTGGCATGGACATAGCTGTCTCTCAGTTCTCTCTGTAGACACTTCTGTTCAACAGGCACACTAGTCTCTATAATACCCCTGCAACCTGAAAGCTCATTAAGGAATTCAGGGCATAGGAGAAGATCTTTTCATATCCAACTCAAATACTGTTAAGGTTTATTTGGTGAAAACTCATGCTGAGGTGAGTTAGGGTGACTCTGTCTAAGACTCCTAAGGAGCACAAGCTTCCCAAAATAACAGATCAAGACAACTGTCTGTTACAGATCAAAACCCTTGCCAAGTATAACTAAAGGAAAGGGGAAGCTGGCAGCAGGGCTCTGGTAGCTGCCAAAAATTAACTTTCTGAATCCTATAGAGGAAGCATCACATACTTGAACCCTTAGCCAGTTAGCACTGGATAGCTGAGTAGATGTCACCAAACTTCTACTTGGCTGGTACCTCAGATAATTTGTTCTCTTTTCTCCACTTTCTTGTGTATATTTTTGTCACTTTCATTGGATCTTCCACATCAAAAATCCAGTTTTATCACCTAGAACCTTGTTGGAAAACCTGATTGTACAATCACTTCACAAGTCCAAAATAATTTCTCTCTGCTCTTTGACCATCAGGTTCATATAGAGCCACTTATAGTCCCTAAAGTGTCTATGAAGCAAGAACTTGAGGGCTTTTGTGCACAAAACAAAAGCAACCATCTGCAAGTTAAAAGTGTTTTTATTTTTTTTTTTAAAGAGAGAGGGACAGTGAGAGAGAGAGAGAGAAAGAAAGAGAATCAGTTTTATTTAATTTTTCACATGGCTTTCATTGCTTGGACACTTTGCTGTGTATATGGTGCTGGATTTCAAACGTGTGAACTTGTGCATTGTAGGGCAAGTGCCTCAGCCATTGAGCCACAGCTCCTACCCCTGTTTTTATATCTTTATGTTCAAATTTATTTTATTTTTGTTGGTCACACCCAAAGCAAATTACAAATAAAATCATATCTCATACTTAAGAAATACAGGAAAGATATGGGCCATAGTGAAATTTTATTTAAAAATAAATAGCTCAGGGGTTGGGATTTAGCTCAGTGGAGAGCGCTTACCTAGCACACTCGAGGCTTCGAGTTCAATCCTCAGCCCTGGAAAAAAAAAAAAATAAATAAATAGCCCAATTCTTATAAGGGCACTCGATTCATTTTGCATTAAAAAGAAATGTGCAAAGGTGAGCACTTTTGCCTTTTTGTTTCTAACTATATTAATAATCCTTAAAAGTCACATTAGTAAGTAGCCAGTAGTTATCATATGGAGAAATCGAATTTACCACTTGCTGAGGGACAAATCAAAATCAAGAATATAAATTCAAAATTAGTTTTTAATTTTTTAAATAAAAGAATATATTAATAAAAGGAAAAATCTAAAAAATGTATTCTTAAAAAGGAATAACATATACTAGAAAATAGCATGAAAGTAATCCATAATAGAAATATGGAAGATTATGGTCTAATTATAATTTATTTAGAACCTGTACTTTCACAATAAAAGGACTATAAGTAATGGTATTAAAAATTCTGCCATGAATAGTAATTGTTTAATAAATGTTTGTTGAATTTAGCAGAAAATTTTAAAATAGATTATCTAGTATATTATGCTATTGGGCAACCAAATGTAAATTGTTTTCAGTTCTGCAAGAAATAGAATAATTTAAAAATGAAAGCTGTTCTATTTTTCCCATCGGATGTAACTATAATCATTAGCTAATCAAATCCTTTAAACTGTTGGGAATTTGGGAATCATAATTATAATTATTTGTAGAAATCGATTGAGGAACATATAAAGAAAATGACAAAGTTTTAAGAATTCACACATTTACTCATTTTAGTCCTTTCTTATATTTCACATTGATTAATTGAATTTCTTCTAATTTTCTCACTTAGAAAAACTATTAATTACATTGAAATTCCAAAACTCTATGATCTCTGACAAAAACATCACTTAACTAGGTTCATTTCAAACTATGAAAACCCATTATTGCATGTACTATGGAATATTTGCAATGAAAATTATTGAAACCTTGGAGTCATAAAAGTTGCAAAAATCAAGTGGAAATAATTTAAGTGGAGCATTTCCTTTATAAAATCCACTGGACTTTTTCCCCCACCTGTGATTCAGAGTAGAAGGTATTAAGTGATTGATACAAGATTTCATAGTCTCATTCAATTTTACCATTAAAAATTGAATGCATGATGTTTAGGATATTATGCATTTCTAAAACTATATGAATCTAAAGTACCCATAATTTCAAATCAAAAGACATGTGGAACCCAAATATCTTCCTTATGCTAATATTATGCTTGAATAACAATGACATTCATGAGTACTTATTATACTGCTTATTAGCATTTTATTCTTAAATTACTGCATTTATCGTGAAACAAATTTATTTCTATGGAACCCTTTATATGTTCTTGATTAGGAAGAATTGGTAAGTGATTTTATTTATTTTGTTATGTAAGATCCTTGCCTTTAAAAACATGACTTTTATTCAGTTTCTGTCCATGTAACTACTGTAAGAGTAATTCTGGATAACAGAAGATGAATTGAAGTCCAAAACATATAATAGTGTTTGACCCTCTATTAACAAATAGTATGAGAAAGGTCTTCACTGGCTAGCAATTCTAAGCCTTGCATACTGTTTGGCATTTCATATGGGTTATTTCTCATTCTTATGAAAACTGCAATGTAGGTATTTTTTTCTTTTTCTTTCTGTTTTTTTTTTTTAAGAGATAGAGGGAGAGTGAAAGAGAGAAAAAAAGAAAGGATCAATTTTAATTAGTTTTTCATGTGGCTTTTGTTGCTCTGATACTTCCTTTTGTACGTGGTGCTAGGATTCAAACCCAGGTCCAGGCAAATGCTGTAACCACTGAGCGTCTGCTTCAGCCCCACAAGGTACGTATTTCCATCCTAGATACAGAAATAAGATGCTGAAGTTTAGAAAGATGAAATTGTTCACCCACCTATTAAGAATTAGGGCCAGGACTCAAGAAAATATTCTAAAAGTACCCATTTTTTATAATTAATAAAAGATATGATAGAAGTAACAAAATACTGAAGTTGGGGGTGCTTTTTCTTTATCCACTTTTGTGTAACTACTGGAGACCTGTGAATTACACTGACAAAAGACAGATTAGCAGGAGAAAAGGCTTATTTGTAATATTTTGCAGGTAGGAGCTACACCAAAGAGGCTCAGTGAAGAGTGTCTCCAGGGGTAGTTAGAATTTGCTGCTCTATGTCTAAAATAGTAGGGAAAGGTATAGTTTCTTTAGAAAAGACAAATAGGTTTTTAAGAGAACAAGTGTGTGACAAGAAAGTTTGTGATGTTGGTCTATATAGGAATGATTGGTGTTTATGACTTCTTCAGGGCCATAAAACTGCTCAGAGAGGAAATTTGAAGTACGATTATTCTCTCTTCTCTCCTTAAAAGTAGGCCCACCCAAAAGGAGGAAAATTTATGGCAGACTCATTTCTCAGAAGTTGCTGCTTTAAGGGAAGCATCCAGAAGTATTTTCTATACTTTTACTGGATCTCAAAAGTCTTCTGCTTAAAATAATCCTCATACCAGCTTTTGGGTTCTTAGTGCCCCCATCCTTTATGAAATAACTCAAGGATAAAAGTCATGATATTCTTAAAAGAAGGAAAGATCCCACACTGTGGTCAGTGAAATGGCCTTCTTTCCCCAGGGAGCTAGGGGGGTGCCATTGTTTTTCATTCTAAAATCAAATGCAGCTGGAGTTCCATGGACATCAAGCTGGAGTGCAGTTACACTATGGCGATTTATGTTATATGAAGGAGGAGAAAGCTTTAGTACTCTCTCCTTTTTTCTCCTCCAGTTCTTATTAGTACGAATTACCCAACCCTAAGCTGTGGTTGAGTGAAAACCACATCACAATGATGTTTAGTAACAATTACACTTGCTGGGTCTGTCTATCACAGAGGGCAAGAAAAGAAATGTTTATGAACCACAGTGACCATCTCATTATATATAAAAATAATTTAAAATGAAGAAAACTGGAAAATGTTTCCTAGTGTGTTTACTGTGGTCTAAAATTACTTATCAGGCCCAATGTGAAACTAACTCTATAAAAAGGAAACAAAAATAAACAGGAAATGTTCATAAAATTTCTCATGGTATTTAAGTGTTGGTTTTATTTAGTATTTTATTTAGTGCAAGACCATCAAGCAAGCAAACTCAAGCTCATTTATTTGTTAGAGCTTCAAAATTCGTTTATATGAAATAAATTTAAACCATATATGAACATACATAAATACAATGTCTAACATCCTCCAATAGAAAAATTGAAGGTAATCAAGCCTGTGTATCAATGAATCAAGTTTTATCACAAAAATAAAGAGGGGAAAAAAACTTAAAACTTTTCTGATTGAAAGTAAAAATGATCTCTATTCTTTATCTTTAAGAAAAGATCTGAAGCTATAATCTCAGCATTTTTGGAGACTGAGTGGGGAGAATTACAGGTTTCAGGCTAGCTTGGGCAACAGCCCCTATCTCAAGCCTGTCTTAAAAAAAAATACTGGGTTCAGTGGTATTATGCCCTGTACCCCTGGGTTCTTCCCAAGTACCTTCCTCCTTCCTCCTCACAGGAAGGAGGAAGAGGAGGAGAAGAAGAAAGAAAGAAAGAGAAGCTTAATACAATATCATGTTTAAAAGTGGAGCCTTAGGAGAATAATTAACACGGATGAGGTGTTTGCAGGGAACAGAGGCCACTGGATTGAATTTCCCTGGCTTTATAAGAAAAGTAGAGAGACCAGAAGTGACAGACAGACACACCTGCTTACAGAAAGACCTGTATGCTGCCAGTCTCTTGCCATATGATGCTTCAGCACTGTCAGCGGGAAGGCCATCCACATGGGTGCACGCCCAATCTCAGACTTTGAACCCCAAAACTCCTGAACTAAAATAAATGCCTTTCCCTTACAAAGTTGGCTGTGTCAAGTATTTTATTAGAGTTAGGAAAAACTGACTAAAACACTCTTTCTCTACTCCGAGTCAAATAGAGATTTTCTCTTCCAACTTCTTATAAACTCAAGGGGACAATAACTAAATTCCAGGTGTAGTTTATCATTGTAAACTAAAGTTTTATACTGGGTAGGTTTTCAAAACCACTTACTTCAGATTCCTATTGAAGGCCAGCCAAGCACCCCAACCCTTCTTTCTTCATCTCTTGCCTTGCTTGCTGTCGTCCCCTTTTCCTCTCACTGCCATTGCTAATATGTAAGCAGTGGCGAAAGCAAGGAGAATCCTAGTTCAGTCTTAAACATTCAAAAACTCTTAAGTATGAGAATCCTTATGGATAGCTACAAATTATGGATCTCTACCAGGCCATTCCGATAAACTAGAGCTCATTTGTGGTTTTTTCTTTTCCATATATATTGTTTAGTTTTTAAATTTTGCACATCTTGTCCTTAAGCTATAGAAATATTATCAGGTGATTTTTATGTCAGAATCACAGTAATTATATCCTGAGGGAAGTTTTTTCTTGAATTTTCTACTCTCTACACTTTTCATCTTCCCCTCATTGTAATTGATCCAAACATTATGGAAGCATTATATAACTGTAGAACATTTGAGAATGAAATATGAGGGAAAATAGGGTGAAAGAAAATATCACATTTAAGGACAAACTCTTAGAAAATGAAAAATATATATATATACCCCTGAGATAATTTAACCCAGGAGATAATTTTAAATTCACAGAATTAAGGAATGGAAAAATGATATTCTTCTTTCTTTTTTTTTTAATTTTTCTTTTTTGTGCATGGGATTGAACACAAAGCCTCGTGCACATACTAAGCAAGTGCTCTACCACTAAGCTGTACTACCTGCCCCAGGAAAAATGTTCAATTTTAAAAAAGCTAAATGAACACTGAAATCCTTTGTACATGTGTAGTGTTTTCCTGAAGGTTTTGAGTTTCTTGCTGCCTGGCTTTTACTCTTCTCTTGGCACGAGTTGTTATTGTAATACATACCTGTCCTGGGGATA
This sequence comes from Aplodontia rufa, assembly GCA_004027875.1. NCBI lineage: Eukaryota > Metazoa > Chordata > Mammalia > Rodentia > Aplodontiidae > Aplodontia > Aplodontia rufa. The sequence goes on along the minus strand of PVKS010009106.1, from coordinate 53,138 downwards.
GGGTGAGGGCCAGGAAACAGGCCAACATGGATGGAGATAGATGGCTGAAATTGCATTTTGTTGTCCATAGTAGGAACCAGCAGAGTTGACACTGAGGGTATTTTTGCAATCGTTTGTTTAATTAGCAGAAACTCCTCAGGGAAAATTTTATGAAATGGCAAACTCTCAGAGCCTAATTTAAATTGTTTTTCTATGTATGACAGAATTTCATAATACAGAGACATTAAAAAGCACTAGTGAATAAATTCCGTATAGTTAAAATCTTTTAATATTATAAAGCAATGAATTATGGAGAAATGTGAAAATAAATTGTATAACAAACTACTATTAACAAGAGAGCTGAGGTAAATATTTGCATTTGTGTAAGAAAATCATATTTTCAGCAGGAAGATTTTTTTTTTACACACCCTCTATTTCCCCACACCTTTCTTTTAACCAGTGGATTTTTCTAGGTAGGTAAATGTACAAACAAGTTTACGGTGGTTCTTCTCTGATACATTTTTTTTGTAATCTAAAAGATATTTAATTGCATTTGGAGCAATTGAGATTTCTCTAAGAGCTTTAAGTTCTTCATTGTGCTTTGATAGTTTTAGAATTTAGATTTAGGGAGCTGGCTGATTGAAAAGACCAGTGAACTCAGTTGTCTTCTCTATTTGGGTACAGACACAAAGACAGCTGGAGACCCTGGGTCATCCTCTCCTGGGGAAAAGCATCTGGTTAAAGAGCCATCTTCTCAGGTGTTTTTACTTTAAAAAAAAAAATCAGCTATTTTATTTAGAAAACCAGAATATTATTAACGTATTGCTTCCAGGTGAATAAAGTCCACCAGCTTTGTGATAATCCTAAATCTAGAAGATGAATTTATTTGAAAGCAGTTTCTGTTTCAAATGAAACTGCATCATTTGGTGTTTTCAGTAGTTGATGACTTACTAATGTTATTGAAAAGATCAGCTAAATGGAGGCTTCTAGTCATGAATGCACATAGTATACACCAAAGACAGTGTATTTATGTATTGGAAATTGGAAGCAGGTGTTCCAGCCCTGATTCTTTAAGGGCTGTTACAAATTGTTTTCAATAGCAGGCTATGAGAAAGCACATGTAAGGAAAGAAAAAAAGCAACTTAAAATTCTTGCAATTATTTCCTCCTCTTTACTGGTACAAAGAAACTCAAATGGAAAAGCAGCATAAAGAGCAACATGGGATTATCTCTTCCAAAATATGGGTCTAGGTCAGAAAAGTTTGACAGGACAGAGAGAGACAGAATAATTTTTCATGTTACAAAATGTGTTTAATTTCCTTCACTGTCAGAATGAGTGAGGTTGATGTCATTTCTAAGTTAATAAATACAAACTTAAAGGTGCATAAATCCATGTTGGCAAGACTTCTAATGCCCATCACAATATTTTCCCTTTCTTCAGCCATATATGCAACCCTTAGTTTGAGCTGGACATTTCGCTACTGAGAATGAAGACATGTTCCAATTTTTATTGCAGCTAGGTATGTCATAGGCAATAATATCAATAAAGGTTGTGTGTTCAACTGCTAAGAATGTTTCCTGAGTGAAAGTACCATCCTCCTTCTCTTTTCTTATCCTTCCAACTGGTACTATAAGTTATAGGAACTACTGTAGATCCCAAAGCAGATTCCGTGAAAGCAAAACAACATGATAAAAAAAATAAAAGAACAAAAAACTGCCTGCTTCCCTACCATCTCAGGAATATCTTTTTCAGTGAGACAGAAATAAAATGTTGCTTTGAATAAGCTACTTTTTTTTTTTTTAAGTTTCTGTCACTAACAGCCAAACTTAATACTACTGTAATCTACCAAGAGCCAAGAAATATTTCACTGGTAGTCTAGGCCTTTATCACACTTAGGAAGGCCTCTCCCTCTCAACAATGCCTAAGTATTTTTGAAATTATATTTTTTTGTGTTTTATTTTTTATCTGTTTCATATTTTTTTCTTTCCGTGATAGTTTACCCAGAATACAATTTTACAATTAACTAATTGTAAAATAAACGTAAGACAATTTAGAAAATAAATTATCATAAAAATTATATATATTTACTTTGTTTTCCTATAAGAAGTAGGAAAAGGGGCTAGAAAGGTGGCTTAGTGGTAGAGTGCTTGCCTGGCATGTACCAGAACCCAGGTTTGAACCTCAGCAACACATACTAAGTGTCAGAAAAACAAAAACCAGATGAAACAGTAAATAAAATTGATGGTCTCTCTCTCTCTCTCTCTCTCTCTCTCTCTTTCTCTCTTTTTTAAAAAAAAACACAGTAAGAAAGGACAGGCTACAACTGAATAATAACAATAGGTTCATTTTTTCAGTTTGAATACCACTGATCCTCATCAGTAAGGTGTAGATCCATCCCAGCAGCCTTTGCCTTACTGTAGACAGTCATCTCTTACCTGTATTGTTCTAATAGATTGAAACTCTTTTTTGCCCTGCACTGTTTCTCCTTTTTCTTACCAGTTCTCTCACTCTCTCTTGCTGTTATGTATTTGTTTCTTTAACACTCGCATATTCTGCAGTTACTCTTTACATTTCAAATTAGTCAGCATTTAACTTTATGAAGAGAAAATGTTTATTTGACTCCTAGTTTTGAAGGCTCAAAGTCCGGGATTGGATAGTGTTGGGGAGAGAGAGGGAGGTGGTATTTGTTTAACCTCTGCTGAGGGCAGAGACAACTCTTTTATGTAGTAATATAAAGTAATTATTCAAGTCTACTATCAAAATTTTTCTTTTCTTTTTAATTAATAACTATCATCCATTATTGTATTCTATTGAATAGTTAAGAATTTTCTTGATGTTATTACTAACCTTTAATGATAAAAATAAATGCCTTTAGTGAGAGCCAAGCAGTTTGGGGAAAAATCAGAAGAGTATAGGTACTAGTAACAGATTTAAACTAGAGACATGTAGATGCTCACATCACTTGATAAAAACCAATTCATGCCAGATAATTGCTTGTACCAGTACTATTCCTATAATGTATATCATTCAGTATATTTTGTAGCATTTATTGACATAATATTTTTAACAGCAATTCCTTTATTCATTGATTGCAACATCTGCTATTTTTATAACTTAAAGTCCTTTATATTAAAATGTTGTACATGTTCATGTAAAACATATTAAAAACAAATAATAAATTTAAAAATTTTCCTATATGCTTCTTCCCAGAGGTTATGAATATTATCATCTTAGATTAGAACCATGTAACCTTCTATTTTGTTTATACAAGAATCACTCTGGACCCATACCACAGTCAGGAAGGTCTTCATGGTAGAAGGCATGTAGGAGGAAAGCTATTTATCTTATGGCAGCCAGAAGTAGAGAGAGAAGGGGAAGGAGCTCCTAGGAAGATGAATTTCCCAGCATGTACCTCCAAGTGACTTACCTCCTCCAGACATGCCTCACCAGCCTACAGTTACCACCCAGCTAATCCATTCAAATCATTAACACATCGAATGGACTGATTAAATTACAACACTCTTAATCTAATTGTTTTACTGTGTACATTAACACAGGAGCTTTTGGGGGACACTTCATATCCAAACCATAACAAAAGGCTTTCCCAAAGCCTCACCAATTCTGTAATGACATTTGGAAAAAAAAAAAAAAAAAGATCTGCCTGATTAAGGGAAGGTTAAGAAAAGAGAGGTGTGTATACCACATAGATGTGCATAGATATTTTTTTCTGTGAAGAATCATTAAATTTAATCACAGAAGCCTGTTGCTTGGAAGTTCCAAATAGGAAAGTATATAAATGAAATGCAGCATTAGAGGAACAGAATTTGAATTTTTAAAAATATTTTTATAAAGTTTTTAAAAATTTATCCATTTATTTTTGCGGTGCTGGGGATTAAACCCAGAACCAGGCACATGCTAGGCAATGCTGTACCACTGAACTACACCTCCGGTGTCAGAATGTTTTTTAAATCATGTATCTAAAACTGTATTTTATAAGCCAGTTTCATTTTTAGTTTATATATTTTTGGTGCAGTTCAAATTCTAAAGTTACCTATATTAGTTTTGCTGGGCTGCTATAACACATCATTACAAAATTTTGTGCTTTAAAACAGCAGAAATTTATTTATCACTTCTCCAGAGTCTGAAAGTCCAGAATCAAAGTTTTGGTTGGTTGGGCCACACTCTAAGCTACCTGCGCTCCAGAAGCCTGTAGAGGAGGGTCTTTCCTTGCCCCCTACAGAGTCTGACAACTGGAGGAATTCCCTGCAGAGGCAATGTAGAAAGCTTCCCGCATTTGGCAGTCTGTCTGTACCAATATTCAGTCCGGTACTTTATGATGCTGCCTAAATCATTCTTAACTGAACCAACTCTAGTAAAGAGGAAGTATATCCATTTCAACAAGTTAAAAGTTATATATAGTAGTATGATAGTAATAACAATTTTCTTTTAATGAAATTGTCTCAGCCACTGTTGTAAAAGAATTATTCTCTTTAAACTGGTCTGGATATCTCTCTCCCTCTTCCTCTCTCTCTCTCCCTTTCTCTCTGCTTTGTCTAAGTTCCATTGATCCATTTCTGTATTTGAAATTATTCTTTTCTCATAATAACTCCTTTGCAATGACACTTTCTTTTATTAGGACTCTCATTACTGTTCGTAAAGCTCTAGTCTGCTTATAGAGATGCTGAAGTTTCACTTTAAATCCAATGATTTTAGCAGTGCATTACCAATGAAGTATTGCTCCCTCAGGGCACAAACTTCTAAAAGCTGTCTGCTGTCCTTACTGTCCAGCTTTATTTAGCACTGAAACTCTCTGTATCATTAGGATAGATTCTAATATGTGTTTTCTTCTTACCATTGAAGAAAGAAGTATTTTATATTGTTTTTTGTGGAGTATGGCCAAAAAATTGGGTTCTTTTTCTTCCAATGGGCAGAAGCAGGCATATTTTGACTTTTCCAATGAAATGCCATGAAATGTCCTCTTTGAAGCACGTTTAGGGGTTCCTTTTATTAATTTTCTATAGAAGTAATGTGTATCATTTATAAACATTCCTGAATCTTAGGTTTCTAGTGTCTGCTTTTAATTGTCTTTAGTTAAATTCCCATATCTCTCTTATAAATATTATACTCATTTAATATTTAGATGCCAGCTGTGTCTTCGTTTCTTACAAACAAAGAGAAAATGCAATCAACGTAACCAAACACATGTAGTTTATGCCTAATTTGAGGACTTCCTAAAATATTTTCATATTCCAATAAACATAGTTGTAGGTATTTTAAATATAAACACAGTATGTAAACAGAATGCTTTTGCAAAACAGATTGACTTGAAGCTCACTTGAATTTTAACATAATATAGCTTACTCAGGCAGATTTTTACTCCCCCCTCCCCAGGACTAGAGCTCAAACTCAGAGACTCAAAGCAGCACCTCAACCACTGAATTATATCCCAGCCCTTTTTATTTTATTTTGAAGCAGTTGTCATTAAGTTGCTCAAGCTGAATTCAAACTTGGAATCATCCTACCTCAGCCTCCCACATCACTGCAATTAACACCCTTTGCCACCAAGTTAGGCTTATTTTTGGCATTATCGAGATAATAAATAAGACATTATTAAGACAATTTTATAAAGAATGCTATTGCTTCTAATTTTGCACATTTGGCCATCATAGTCTTCACTCCTAATAGATAGGTAGCATCCCTCATGTAGACCTTGAGGTCAATAGTAACCAGAGGGAATTCTTTCATTCACACCATTGTCACGGTCAGTCTACATTCTTTATTATTTTTTGAGCACATATCATGCTCACATGCACTATGCTAAGCATCTTCTGCTTATTATCTCCTTTTTGCCTCACAGTAGTTCTCAGTAATAATTTTCTCTTCATTTTAGACATACTCTAAATCTTAGAATAGCTAAACAATTAAGCTCCTTGTTCTAGTTTTAAATGCTATTATTCATTTTACCACACACTATCAGTGAATTATAAAGAGCAGAATAGATTCTGATATCATACTTTATCTTACCATTCTAAGTGAAATGATAAATTTAACTTGAATAACTAAGTACATAGTCCTGATCCATTTTAGATCCACTGTCTAATTTTGTCCTAGGCCAAGGAGTTCAAAACTATGCGGTAAGATTTCATTGTTAGTGACAGATAAAATGACAGCATAAAGATGCAAGTTCTCTGGGATGTCTCCACACAGCATTCTCTTTGCAACATTTAAACTTTAAAAAGATTCTTTATTCGGGAAGGGGAATTAGTTCTTTACAACCCCTTTAAATATCTCCCCTGTTATATAAGGATGGGAGTTAAATGAAAATTTAAATAGAAAGGAAAAAAATCTACAATTTGTTTTTAGGCTATTTAGATGATACTACTTATAGATCAGCAAAAAGGAAGATAGAAAAATTAACTTTAGGTACAATTAGGTATAAATTACTATCAATACAATAATGCTGTTGGAAATTCAGTTCCCAAAGGGAATCACCTTCCCAATGGCGTTACATTACTGAAATAAAAAAGCACATTTCCTAATAATGAAAATGAATGAAAAAGTGAAGCAAATGGCATTTTTAATCATTCAGCTGCTGGAATTGGAATTAAATACCTCCTATCTATTATTTTAAAACAGGTGTAATTTTTATCTACTTCATCTACTACTTTTTATCACATACTTTCATATCCATGTATTTTATCTATTTCTTTTTAAACTTAGTAATAAAATCTGAATGATAGAAAAATTATGAAGATCTTTAGTAGTATCTCACGTGAGCAAAGAAGTACAGTTTGAAAAGAGAAATATTCATTTCAAGAGGATTTATTATGTACTTGTAACATTAGTAACTCATCGAAGTACTTCATTCATTGCATCTGAGTGTCGTTTTTAGGAGCAATCACTATGGAAGAACTTTATCACATATTTCATTAAGAATATCAGTTTAGACTTATGTTTCCTAAAATTATATTTTAAAGATTTCTTTTTAGATATTTGGTAGAACATATATCTCCAATGCCATGTGAAACTGTTGTTGGCATAATTTAATGAATGTTGATGATTTATATTTTGAAAGGCACTGCCAACAGGCGATAATAAGCACACACCTAGAAAAAAGATTGGCATGGTTTTAGTTTGTCTGGAATTGATTATATAATTATGTATGTGCTTTTGGAGGAAAAAGTGCTATAGCTAAAAATGTATATTGTTAGTGTCTTAAGTTTTTCCAAAGCAATTTGAAATTTAGATCTCAAAATTTATGGGAGTCCTCCAAGATAGAAAATAATCAAATTTCATGTGCCCATATAATTGTTTTATTACCTAAACTGAACATTTTTAAATGATTTTTTAAAAATTTTTATCTTATTTTCTTTAAATTCTGCTTTGCTAACACTATTACATTGGTGCCTTTAACTATTTAATACAATAAAAAGGAATTTCTGGAGTGTGGATGCCACCATTAGTTAGAATGTATAAAATTAAATTTGAAAAAATATTTATGAATTGAGTCTAAGTATTACCAAGTAGGTATTTTTTGCCTGTAGAAGAATCCTGAACTCAATGTCTTTTTCTTTTCCTTTTTTTTTTTCTTTTTTTAAGCAGTGTTAGGAATCAAACCCAGGGCCTCAAGCATGCTAGGCAAGTGCTCAATCACTGAGCTACCGACCCAAACCTTTTTGCTGAGACAGAAGGATCATAACCTAAGTTCAAAGACAGGCTCAGCAATCTAGTGAGACCCTAAGCAACTTAGCAAAACCTTATCTCACAATATCAAAAGGGCTGGGGATTGTGGCTCAGTGGTTAAGCCTCCCTGGCTTAAATCCCTGGTACCCAGAAAAAAAAATTATTTTGAGACAGGGTCTCACTAAGTTGCCCAAGCTCACCTGAAACTGGAGATCCTCCTGCTTCAGCTTTCAATGTAGCTTTTGTTTACAGACATGCACCACCACACATCATACCTTCTTACTTTTTAAAAATACATTTTATCCGTTTGTATTGATATCACCATCTATTGCCCAGAGAACTTTTGTGCCATAAAAGCATCTCCTTCAGAAGTTCATTTTTCTTTACATTTCTATCCATAAACAGCACAAGATTTGCAGTCTTGACTTTCAAAGACAAGATTTAACAGTCCAATCTTCACTGACTACCTCAATTAATATATTTTTTAAAAAATGTAAATATTAACTAGTGTCTATCAAAGATCTCTAAACAGCTTACCTTGGGCTTGTCATATTTAAATATGTGTAAGAATTCTAATGTACTGTATTTATGATGGTGAAATACTTTGCATTGTTAGCAAGCATTTTAGGAAATTTTGAAAATCATGATCCATTTATTCCTTTGAACCTGACCCTAGCATTACTCTTTTTGCTGATATAACTATTATTAATCTTTATTAAGCACTTAACATGCCAAAAAGCTTTGTATGCACTTTCTACTCTGTTTTTATATTCTTTGTAATTTTATGCCATAGGCACTATACCTCCCTATTTTACAAATGAGATAAGCAAAGCCCAGAGAATGTAGTAATTCTCCTCAAATTATAAAAGAACCTAGTGAATTTATGGAAATTCCACATGTTAAAGTTCTTAACATTTACTTACCAATTTGTAATGTTCCAGGGGGTTTACAAAGGATGAATGGAGCAAAGAAAAGCAATAAACCAGAATGGATTAATATACACTATACACATGGGTCTAATATCTATTAAATGAGCCAGTTTCTCTCACATGGATAACGCTAGGGGTTTTTTTGTTTGTTTGTTTGTTTTGGCTTTTTTTTTTTTTTTAAAGAAAGAATGACAGTGAGAGAGACAGAGAATCAATTTTTATTGAGTTTTTCACATGGCTTTCGTTGCTCTGACACTTAGTTGTGCACGTGGGTACTGGGGTTTGAACCTGTGTACTCGTGCATGCCAGACAAGCACTGTCACCGCCGAGCCACCGCTCCAGCCCCACGAGGTTTTAATATTATTAAAATTATTAATTAATGTGATTTCCTACTTTAACTTACAAAAAATAGAAATAAAGCAGTATTACTCTTTTTGGGAGATAATTTTTTCAAGTGGTTTTTCATTTTACCTTTATTTATTTGTCTGTATAGTGCTGGAGATCAAACCTTGGACTTTGTGCATACCAGGCAAGCTCTCTACTACTAACCCACCTTTCCAGCCCCAAAACATTACTTTTCAACAACAAATAATGCTTGGTATTTTTTATCCAGCTCTGGGATGTAGGTTTTTTTGTTGTTTTGTTTTTTTTGTTTTTTAAGGGGGAGAGAGAGAGAGAAGGACAGTGAGAGAGAGAGAGGATTTGCCAGCTTTTTTTTCTTTCTTTCAACACACCCCCCTTTATTTCTTGGCAACTTTTTTGAAATTTTTTTTTGTTTGTTTGTTTCCTTGGTGCTGGGGATTGAACCCAGGACTTTATGTATGTTCAGTATGGATACAAACTTTTTTTTCCGTTTTTGCTAAGATGTTAATTATGCAAGTTTTAAAAAATTTTTTATCAGCATTGTTCAAAAAAGGTAAAGAATATATTGGATCCTTCCTCATCCGGGGAACAAAAAGGTTGAAATTTCAGAATAAAAGACTGTCAAGTCTGGAAAAATTGGAATAGATTGGTACATGTTCTTGTACATGCAGTTAGAATCAATGTGTTAGGCAGCTGCCTTTCTGTTTCTTTAGATCTTTAATGACCTTTCCCTGGTTTTATACTTGTCATATAATGGCTCCTTTCACATTTTCAAAGAATTTGTGAGAATGAAGTATTTTGAAATTCTACTTAAATTTTAGAATTCTGTGGCATTGTGGCAGCACTATTTCCTTTCTACCTGGGGAGCAATCTATAGTAATGTTGGGGGTTTGAGATGAGGCCAGATTCTTTGCTCCCGCTGGCAAAATGGAGTCTGGGCTGGCTGCAGATTTCAGCATCCAAAATAGCCCCTTTCTAGTGTTTGCAGCTATTCCCAGTTAAAACTGGGAATTTGGGTGGCTATAGGTTTCTGCTGCCGAAATAGAGTTAGCAGCTACCCAGCTAAGAGCTGGGATTTTTCCCGCTACTGTTGAGTGGAGCATTGCAGTTTTTGGTGTGGTGGAAATTCACCCCTAGAATTTGGCGCCAAACTTCTGGGTTCTTGGCTTAGGAACCTGAAGAATAAAATCCACAGTCAACTGTGGAAGTGAAAAGTAAAAGGAAGTGAAAAGTAAAAGGAGTAGGATTTACTTAAGGAGAGCAAGGTGGAGGGGTACCTGGAAGCAGGACACCATCTAATGTATTTTATTTATTTTTTATTCAGAAACAAGCTTCTAATGAAATAATATCATATATATATATATATATATATAAATTCTGAAAATGAGATTTACCCCCAATAGCCCCTCTAACTACCCACTCTTACCCCCCCCCCCAGCGCCCCTTCCCAATACATCTCTACAAATGTCTTATGTATTTTAGGCCAGGGTTTATATTGTTTTGGGTATGAGCCTTGATTAAGATGTATGTAAAGCAGGCATTCAGAAAAGCACCAACATCATTGGTTAAAATCTATGTAAAACAGGTGGCAAATTCTTTCTAGTTCCCACCTGGTTTACCCCTACTTCTTAGTTTTCTTGCCCCTGGGACAACGGAGTTGTTTTCACAGGTGAGCCTCATTGTCTTTTGCATATGAAGGCCCTGAGCATACCTGTCAATCACTCTGCTGGCTAGCTTCTAGGTGTGGTTGAATGGGGCCCTTGGTCCTGACTACCTAGCCATTTTACTATCTCTCCTAAACTGTCTTAGTGTCCCGTAGTGTTTTCTTTTTAATTTATGTAAAAATATGTTCTTTATGTTTCTTTCTCAGTTTGCTATTTCCTTTTTCAACTACATATATTGTGAATGCTATGGCTTCAGTACCTAATAGTATCTTTAACAAAAAAAAAAAACAAAAAAACAAAACAAAAAAACCCCCAGAATTTATCAATTGTGATTTCAAAATAAGTACCATCTTTTTTTGTTGTTGCTGTTATTGTTTGTTTTTCCTACTGCACTGAAGATGGTGCTTTAGTCAAGTCTTGCATTGTTGTGACCAAAAGACGTGACCAGAACAATTAGAGGAGGAAAAGTTTATTTGGACTCACAGTGTCACAGGTCTCAGTCCATAGACAGCCAAGTCCATGACTCTGGGCCAGAGTTGAGGCAGCACACTGTGGGGAAAGGGCTCAGGGTAGGAAAGCTACAGGGCTCATGGTGGGATCAGGAAGCAGAGAGAGTGGAAGGGGCCATAGGGAAGATATACCCTTCCAGGGCCAGCCGCAGTGACCCACCCTCCAGGCCATGTCCCACCTGCCTATAGTTGCCACCCTGTCAGTCCTTTCAAACTAGGATGGTATGCTTCGCTTATAGCTCTCACAATCTAACCATTTTACCTCCAAACACTGCTGCATTAGTAGCTTTGGGGAGCACCTCACATCCAAACTATAATAGATGCTAAGAAGATAAAGTTCAGAATTAAGAATAGTTAGGAACTAAATCTATGTCTTTGCTACATACTATCCTTCCTTTAAGGTATGTTTCCCAAATGTGTGTGTGTGTGTGTGTGTGTGTGTGGTTTTTCTGGATACCAACTAATTCTCAGCCAGCTAGGTATCCTACAGCTCAATTGAATCTTAACACTATAACTCCCAGACAGTGCAGAACTCTGAAGGGAAGGGCTCAGAATCACAAGTTTGCCCCCACTTCAGACACAAAGCATGAATGAAATGCCCAGGCTTCTGGTAGTTCTCCCCAAATGGTTGCAAATTTAAGTGTTCCTAGAACCACCTTCTTAGTTCAATAACTTGCTAATATGACTCACAGATCTCAGTAAAGTGCTTCTCTTACTATTACTGGTTTATTACAAAAGATGTAACTCAGAAAGGGCCTAATAGAAAAGATATACAGGGCACTGGGATGAGCCCATTCTGTTCTCACTGTTCTTAAGCACCCTGATGTGTTTGCCAACCAGAGAGTTCTCCATATCAAGAAATGTTATAACCCAGTCTCCATCACCCCCATTAATCACTTCTAGAAGATTGGTAGTCAAGCTAAAATATCTTCCTGATGAGTAGTCCCCACCCAGAAACTATGAGGGGCCCTACCTTGAGTCACCTCATTAGCATAAACACAAGTGTGGTAATGAACAAAAGCCGCTCCTATCTCTTAAGAAATCCCAAGGGCCTCTGTGCCAGGAACCAGGGATAAAGACCAACTTTAGTTTTTAGTATATCACAATTTCATATTTGAGGAGAGTGAAATATTACTCAGACGTTCCTCTCCCAAGTCATTGGCAAACTTCTACAATGTGTCCACTATCTCATCATTTGCTAGTTGTTTTATGTTCTACTACTTAATTTAACTTTTGCCTGTAGAGGTTTACTGGCTATGAAAATACTCTGAAAAAATAAAGTACTCTTTCTAAAAACTATTATTATTCTTACAGAGCTGAGCCATCAGGGAAACTGAGGCAGCACAAAGACCCCCTCCAAACCCTAATTCTTGTGATCAAGTCTGAAAGATTTCAAACATGTCACTTAGTAACAGGCATAAGTTTGTTGAAGTATAAGAAAAGGGAAAGGAACGCTCTCAAGGGAGAGAATGGGTCTTCTAAGAGAGGAAAGGAACCATGTGCCTCTCCTGCACGCCACGTTTTTTTTTTTTTATTAATATAGATAGATACATAGAATCAATTTTGTTTAGTCCTTTATCTTTTTTTTTTCCTCCAATACTTAGTTGTGAATATGGTGCTGGGGTTTGAATCTGGCTCTTTGCACATCTCAGGCAAGCGCTTTAACCACTGAGCCACCCCTCCAGCCCATCCACTCCAGTTTTATTGGACATCCCAGAGAAGTTTCCAGAGAGTCCCACCCATTTCCACCTTTTGACTTTTACTGAAAGCAAGATGACATCAGACTTTCAAGTCTTCACACCATGCAACTCTAGGTCACCTTAGCCCCTGCTGACTGGTTTTAATTGGATTCTTAACAGTGCCTTCTTACACATTTTCTGGTTAGGAGGAATTATTCTTATCTCCCTGAGTTTCAGGATATGTTAAAAAATGCCTCACTCTTTAGGGTAACTTCATTTAATCCTATCAACGTTTGGTCTTGCATTTCCTCTGCAGGTGACAGATGCTTTTCTGAGGAATGTGACAGATCCTGTTTACTTAGGCCAGGCAGGCTCCCCAGTAGGTAACAGGTACTTTACTGATGAATGGGGACACATCCTGTTCACTTAGGCCAGGCAGGGCCATAGGTAAATTGCTTCTTGGAAAAGAAATCATTTGCATGTCAGCACAGTGGGCCCATTTTATAGAATTATTCCCTTAAGCTCTTAACCTCCTGTTCCTACTATTTGCCATCTGTCTGTCCCCAAACATTGTCATTTGAATTACACTGAAAAACATCACTTTCCCAAAGACACCACAAAGTAGGTATGTGTCCTCATCCTCTATTTCCTGAAAACCATTTTTCCCCAATGATAGAAGGACAGTGTGTGAGAGAGAGAGAGAAAGAGAGAGAGAGAGAGACAGAATCAATTTTTTATTTTGTCCTCCACATGGCTTTTGTTGCCTCAACTCTTAGTTGTGTACCTGGCTGCTGGGATTCGAACCCGTGTACTCCCGCATGCAGGGGAAACACTGCAACCACCGAGCCACTGCCTCAGCCCTCTGAAAACCATTTGTAAAGCAATTTCTTTTTGACTCTGTGATTTGAATTTGGGTTGATGTTTGCATGTTTTGGTTGGTTGGTTTGATTTGTTGGTTGATTTGTTTTGTTTGACTTTTAAGAGGAATGGAACTCAGAAGTGGTCTACCACTGAGATACATACCCAGCCTGTTTTTTTTATTTTAGTTTGAGACAGGGTCTTACTAGGATTCTGAGTGAATTGACTATCAATAAAACAATATGGATATAACAATAAGCACTATTGATACAATTTTCTTTTCTCTTTTAAAAAATGTCTAGGACTAGTGACAATATGATGACTGGTTTAATTATATTTTTTTCAATATCAGCTTTTTGTTGCCATTTAGAAACCATAAATGGCCTGCATGGGAATTTTAATAACTCACTTTAAATCACTTAAAATATTTATACAAGAGTTATGAGCTATTAATGAAAAGAATAGTCCTGATAATGTCTGGTTGTCCTGGAAAGATGACAGATACAATTTCTTTCCATTTTAGGCTAATATGTTTCAATGCCTACAAATTTCTAAGCTTTGAAGAATTTTAACCTAGGCACTAATAGTTTCAAGAAAGTTACAGTAAAGGACAATGGATATATAAACAATAAGAGCAATTAAATAATCTCTTATGTCTTTGAGAGCATGGTTTAGGGAAAAGTTAAAAAAAAAAAAAAAAAAAGGCTTTGTAGATCAAACCATTCCAGAGCTGGAACATGATTCCCCATGCCAACAGATTTGGGGAAACCATAGGCATAGTAAGAGGCCTGAAGCAGCCGTCAAATTGAGGCAACTACTAGTATCTGAGAATTTCTAATCCATGTTGAGAGCAAAGAATCTGCAGGAGAAAATGTTCTGTAAGAGAAAAGTCTAGAAGTACAGACATACCCCAGAAAATAGGAGCTTCATAAATCAGGTTACAGTTTTAAGTAAGAAACTAAGATGATGCTATTATTCTCATAGGTATTTATAAAGCAAAATGTGATTGGTTTGCCTGTCAGAGTATCTTAGGGAGGAGGGTGGAGTGGTGACCCAGTGGTTCCGGTGCTTGCCTGGCATGCAGGAGGACATGGGTTTGAACCCCAGCACCAAGTACACAATGAAGTGTCAGAGCAATGAAACTCCATGAAATACTAAATGAAACTGATTCCTTCTTTCCCTCGCTCTCACTGTCCTTCTCTCTCTCTTTGAAAAAAAAAAAATATCTTAGGGAATTTAAACTTCATGACAACCAACCACTGCTCCTTGCCTCCACTATGATGGAGCAGAATCTTAAAATTTGGGGGTTGCAATAGTCCTTAAGTATGATGGAGCAGAAGTTTAGAAAAGCTTTGGAGAGGTATTAGATAGCTAGTTGAAAACTCTTTTTGATAGTCCATGTGACAGGTCTTCATGAAGATTTCTGATAATGATAAGAACAAGAACAGATGTTAGAAACTTTGAGAGGCAGATCATTTGGCCATGGATCATTGTTAAGTGGAAAGAACAATGAAAATGTTACCAGCAACTCTTCATAATTAAAAGGAACCCAAGTTGGTTTGTGAGAAAAGATAATTAGCTTAGTTTGGGCACATTAGAGATACCTCTGAGACACAAAGATAGCATGCTCAGATGGCACTGAATAAAACGATGGGAAGCAAGACATGGCAAACTTGTACTGTGAAGGATAAGATAGTAAATATTTTAGTCTTTTCAGGCTGAGGTCTCCATTATTACCCAGTTCTGTAGTTATAGCTTGGAAGCAACCACAGACATTAAGTAAACAAATAAGCATTACTGTGTTCCCATAAAACTTTAGGAGCACTAAAATTTGAATTTCATAACATTTTTACATGCCATGAAGTATTATTTCTTTTGTTTTATTTTTGCAACTATTACAAAATAACAAAAAAAAAAAAGTGTCCACATTGTAGATTGTACAAAAACAGGTGGTGAGTCAGAGTTGGCCCAAGGGCCCTAATTTGCTGACTGTTAAATTAGAAAGAAATCTGGCCTGGGGTAGGAATATATTTATTATCAATATACACAACCAAGTCTCAAATGGTAGTTTTGAATGCAATCTCTCCTTTGGATTAATAGAAAAAAACAGTATGGCTAAGAGATGACCAGGGAGATCTGGCAAGGTCACAATCAGAATGTAAGGGATAGAGGTCAATAAAAGAAATTTAGGAGGTAAAAAAAATACTACTTAGTAATGAATAACCCCATCATTATTTTATGTACTCATTAACTGTATACTATATAAGCTATACTATGAGCCCTCTGGGTTTCATGTCATTTTTTTATGTATTTTTTAACTTTTATTGCACATCCTGAAATAGAGCTCAAATATAAAAGTGTTTTTAAAACATGGATGGGCAGCCAGATTTTTAAATATTCTTATTTAAAAGTGCTTGTTTTAATGTCTGAACTTTTGGCTGTTTTGTGTTCTCTATGTGTTACTTTAAATAAGCAGAAAGGGTCTAAAATGAAATACTTAAAATCTTTGAAATAATGTTCAAGTCAAGTAAAGATGAAATAATTAGTAATGATAATATAGCGAATTAGTAGATGACTTTAGCATGCTTGTACATCACTCGTGATGGTGTTGCATGCTGAAGAGTAATTTGTTAAGAATGCATTCGTTAATGAAACTCCTATCAGATAGCTAATTTAGTGAACTAAACTCCACATTTCCCTAGTATAACTTTTCTCTTTCCAGTTTGTAAATTGTTGAAAAGCATGGTATAGAAATAACAGTAATCTCATGCCATTCTGGAAGAAGAAGAAAAGTCAAGTATCGATAAATTTAAAACCTATTAGAACATATTTAAAACTTAGTTCTGATTAAATTCTGGGAAATAATGATGATTATGGAACTGCAGTAATGATCTGTTTCTCAGTAGATAGTATTAAATTGCCATTATTCTTGCTAGAAAGGAAGGCACTAACAGAACTAGTTATCTCATCAGTGAAACCAGTCTTAAGGGAAGCAAGTCAGTGCATGATTATTCATTTTAAAAAGTAAGTGGCATTACCTTTTTTTTATGCTTGACTGAGGTAGAGAAATATGGTCCTAACTGCTTTTACTTTAATAAAATAGCATTATACAAAAAAAGCTAATGGATATTTTTCAAAATACATATTTTATGTACTTATCTTTAAAAACATAAAAATAAAGGGATATATCTGTGTTCACTGTTTTGGGACAATGCTTCTAATTACTTGGTATACTTCAGAATTATTTATGGATAGTTATGGGATGGCTTGGGATTCTTAAAAGCTCCTGGGTACTTTCTAGCATGTAGCTCAAAATTAAGAAGCACAGTAGTGTTGTGTGTGTGCCTATATTTTGCTCCTTCGTTGCAGCTGAGTTGGGATCATGATCATGAAGAACAGTATAACCCCACCACACATGCTTTTTACATATTTTTTCTTAGCAATATAAAGGTAAAAATAAGCCCTTTGCTTATAAGCATTGTCTAAAATTGAATTACTAGAGTTGGAATGAAATGTGAAATTATTTGCATTGCTGATTAGAAAATGAACAAATTTGCCCATAAGCAGAGATAGGAGAGCAGAAGCTGCCAATAATCCTTTTATCTCTCTGGATCTGGGTGGAGTAGAAGACTTTTATGATGCTGGCATCAATACAGTGTGCCAATGCCAATATCTGAGGCCTTTTGTCATTGCCAACATCATACAAATCTTCTCATCCACTCTACTCCATCTGTGGTACTTCCCCTGAGTGTTACAGCTATGAGTTGTCACTGAGATGTCCCATTCCAATATGTAGTCATCACCCAGAGCTCCTTCATGTTACGAATAGCTGTCATGGGAGTACCTGTCATGTGACAATTATTCTTCTTGGTACTTTATACCTTCTTATTTACAGATCAGCATAAAATACCAGATAATTATTATTATTATTATTATCATCCTTCTGTGACAAACAAGAAAATTGAGTCTCAGCAACTATAAAGTAACTCAGCCAGCAACAGAAAGTGATAAAGCCAGGATAATAACTTTAGTCTAATCCTTGTCTTTACTTTTTAAATTTTTTTCCTGAGCCAAGTTGTCAAATACTACTGTGTTAAGTCAACCATCATTTTTGGTCCATCTGAAGAGTATTTCTACTTATGAAGTACTAGAATCTCTTTCCTAATATAGCAAAGATATAAGGTGCTGCTTTGTGTCAGAAGACAAAATTTTGAAAGAGAATAGGTATAGCAGGGCCATCATGTTCTCTTCTTTTGGAAAATACAGTTCTAAGAATATTATGTTCAAGATTACCAGGGAAGAGCCAGGGAAATGTGGGAACAGAAGATAAGTACTGAATATGTACAAACTTTTTTTTTGTCCTTATCCCCTAACCAATATTTTACAACAACTATTTCCATAGCATTCCCATTATATTAGGTTTTATAAGTAATCACAAAATGATTTAAAGTATGCTGGAGGCTATGTGTAAGTCATATGAAATACGATGGTATCTGTGGGGAGGGAAAATGACTCTAGAATCATTTTTCTGTTCATACTGAGGAATGATATGCATCATGATTATTAAAAGCAAAGACATTAGAGTCAAATATGTATTTGAATTTAGAGTCCAGTGCTTATAATACATGAACTTGAGCATATGGAAATGAAGAAAATAGATTCACAGGATGGTATAAAGATTAAATAAAATAATAGAGATTATTGATTTTGGCTAATGTCTGATAAATTGCTAGTGCAGATAAGTGAATAGAATTCTGAAAGACTGGATTATAGGGTTGCATTAAATCAAGGATTCAAAGGGTTGGAAGATTAAAGTCAACCAAATAGCAGCATGACTAAGCAACAATCTTTTTTGTTTTTAAAGAGAGAGGGATGGGGCTGGAGAGGTGGCTCAGCGTTTTGGCACTTGCTGCGCTTACCTGGCAAGCATGAGGACCCGGGTTCAAACCCCAGCACCACTTACACAACTAAATGTTAGAGCAACGAAGGCCATGTGAAAAAACTAAATAAAGTTATTTCTCTTTTTCTCTGTAAAAAATAAAATAAAATAAAGAGAGAGGGATAGTGAGAGAGAGAATAAATTTTATTTAGTTTTATCTGACTTGCATTGCTCTGACACTTCATTGTGTATTTGTTGCTGGAGTTCCAACTCAGGTCCTTGTACACGCCAGGCAAGTGCCGAAACTGCTGAACTATCGCTCCAGCCCACTAAAAGCAACAGGCTTAACAGAGACAGGTCAAAACTGAAATAAGGATATTAACCTGTTCGATTAGGTGGATAAGTGATTATCTGTTGGTCTATGATTATCCCAAACTTAGTAACACAATCTCCCATTTTATTCTGTTAATTCTGAGATCATTAAACCATCCAGGGCATAGTGGGATGGATTTTTGTTGTTGTTGTTCTACCATATCTAAGGGTGCAGGAGAGAAGACTTGAATACAGGAGGTGACTTGAGTGAGTGGGTGGAAGCATCTAGAAGCTCCTTCATACATGTCTTCAGCTGGGACTTGCTTACCTGAAGGCTAGCTACAGCGGAACTGATAGCTGGCACACTTCCATGTGGCTTTCCCATATGGAACTGACTTTTCTCAGTACGAGTCCTATATTCTGAAAGAGAGTGTCCGAAACAAAAACCTCTGGGTAGCGGATGTTCCCAGGAGAAATAGAAGCAGACAGCAATTTCTGATTTAGTCCCGCAGGTCCTTGTAGCTTCACAGTGGCAACATTGGGTCTGGACAAAGCAATCACTGAGGTCAGCCAGGACTCTAGCGTAGGAGAACTAGACTCTTCCTTGTGACAGGAAATAGCAAGGGAGCGTGACCTAGCTATTAGTTTCCCCAGGGATTAGGGGATTACTATGACATGGGTTTTTCAGCTTTGAAACTAGAAAAGTTACTGAAGAACCAGATCAGGATGATATTTCAATGACAAAAACACATTCAGAGCAGCACTGGGAGGAGAATACTGCTGGTGCAAGGTACAGTCTACACTCCAGATGGAAACTATGGAGCAGAGGTATAACCTTGACCAGCCATAGTCTAGATCACCTGAAGCACCAGCTTTGAAATTATGTATCACATGGACTGACCTCCTTTTAAAAATTCATTTGATGTTGCAGATTGAATTCAGGGCCTTGCACAGGGAAACCCTGTCTTAAAACAAAGCCTGGGGGTCCTGGCTTAGTGGCAAAGTGCCCCAGAGTTCAATCCCTTGTGCTATCTAGCTACCACTGCCCCCCCCCAAAAAAAAACAAGTTCATGGCCTCTTAGATAACCAAATTCAGTGTCTTTGGGAGGTGACCCAGGAATCTGTTCAAACAAGCTCTATGGGTGATTTTGAGGTTTGAGAACTGGTTCTCATCCTGCCAGTGCATCCACACTAAAATGTATCAGTTTAGAGTTTGGCTTGATTTGGTTTTGATTTTGGTTTTGGAAGAGGTGCTGTTTTTAAATCAGACTAAATTCAGCTTCTTAGGTACCATCATCAAAATGATTCTGATGTACTAAGTTGGAGTCATAGTGCTGTAAAGGAGAGAACACAGGACCTGGATTTAAGAAAACCGGGTTGGCAATCCAGCTTCTCTGCTTAAATACTGTGCGGTTCCTCTATGAGAAGTAGCAGTTGAACCAAATCAACAATATGGTCCTTTTTCATTCTGATATCCTGTGATACGCATCATACCCCCCTCTCACCAACATAAATCCACATGTTATTGACAGGGAAACATTTCTTATTCACAGTGTGTTAGACATCAGTCATTCTCAGTAATTACATTCCATGCGTTTTAGTTAAGGTGTGGTTAAGTGGATGTTTATTTTGGTAGCAGTATGTGCACAAACACACATACATATATACATGTGCAGTAACTTTCTTCTTAAGCATTATTTAACAAAAGTCTTACAAATGTATCATATTAGTCCTAAGAGGAACTTAGGTATTTTGTAACTTCAGGGCAGTAATTTATTATTGCCAACAAAAGGCACAAAAGCTTACCACCAGCATGAAGGCACAGTTTGAAAAGATCAGAATCATACAAGCATCGCTTCATAAACATCGATTTTTGTCTGGCATAGTTTTAGAAAAGACTGTTTTTTTTAAAGGATATTGTAATTATGCTCCAACAGGTGTTTGGAATGAAATCCTATATTGCAATTCTCCCCATGAAGTTTTTGTCAGCATTGATTATTCCAAACATCTAGTCTTGCAAGAGAGTAAAAGGAAAATAGTCTCAAACAGACAAACATTTATAGAGTGTATTTTATAGGACTAGTAATTATATTGTCATCAAAATCATGAAAATAAGGCTGGAAATGAAGCTCAGTGATACAGCATGCCTGCTGGGCATGTGAGAGGCCTTGGGTCCTAGTCCCAACACTTAAGAAAAAAAAAAGTATTGAAAGCAATAATTCACAAGTGGCGTACACTTGTACACTATGGTGCTATAGGATCAAAATACTAGGGAGCTTATTCTTGGAAATTCAATTACTCAGTAAATGTCTTTTAAAACTGATAATAATCTATTATAACTTTTTTTTAGGAGAGGGACAGTGAGAGAGGAGAGAATCAATTTTATTTTGTTTTATCATGTGACTTTTTTTGCTTCAATACTTTTTTGTGCATGTGGTGCTGGGGTTCAAACCTGTGTTCTTGCGCATGCCAGGCTGAGCCACTGCCCCCGCCACTCTAACGTCTTTTTAAATTAGCTTAATCATTAATTATTGCCCTGTTTTAATTATAATTTATCAGTGGATTGTCAGGTAATATTAAAAATCAATCTATAAAGATAACTACTCTAAGTCAATAATAAATTCAAGCTCCAAATCAGAGCAAGGAGGTGAACCCACTGGTTCTCTCAGGGCAAAAAGTCTCTCATGAGTATCAGTATGCCGGTATGTCTAACACAAACCCTGCCTCACTTATGTGTGACTTGGAACATTTCAAAGCCCCTGAGTATCAGATACTCATGTTAAACTGAGCCCACCACAAGACTAAGCTTTTGGATGTCATGTTGAGAGTCACTTAGTGCCAAAAACACATGGAGAAGCAACAGCAGTGCTGGTTTTAGAAGGCAGACTTTAATCTAAGATTCCCTTTGTTTGTGTTAGAATAATTTTATACTATAGAGGCAAGAAATAAGCTAAGGTCACTAGCAGAAATGAGAGCAAATAATTGAATTTTCAGGCAACAATATTTTGAATTCTGGGGCCAAATAGACTGAGGGGAATAAATGTTTCATTTGCAAGAACTGATGGAGTTCTCTGAATAGAGCCCTGAGGACATATAAAAGGGACAGTTCCTGGAAGCTGGTAAAATTGTGAATCCATGGAACTCCATGCAGTCAACAGAAGCAGCATATATAATGTTTTATTTAATTTTATTTTTTATTGTTTTTGGGGGGGATGTAAACACTTGCATGTGTTTGTTACTTTGCCCCCAAAATGGCCCAAATATTTAAATAGAACCTAGTGATTTTCAACTTGTTAGGATAAAATGTAGATGTTATCATTTGTGTTTTATTGTTTGTCATTTCCTAAGTGTTTTACTTGTGTCTCATTTAATGAGATCAGTTTAAATTATGAAATAAAATTTTGTTCTTAAGAATATATAAAATTAATATTTTCATAGTCAGTTGGATAAATGAAATATCTGAGGTGTGTTGGATTCATTACCATCCGTTATCGGCTAACTATTGCCCCCTCCCTGCCATACAAAGCTACTTTTTTATTTTTTTATACCAGGGATTGAGCCCATGATGACTTAGCCACTGAGCTACACCCCTGGCCTTTTTTGCCTTTTGTTTTTTTTTAAATTTTGAGACACAGAGTCTAAGTTGCTTAGGGTCTCACTAAATTGCTGACGCTGGCTTTGAATTTGTGATCCTCCTGCTTCAACCTCCCATGTAGCTGGGATTACAGGCATGCACCACCATGCCCAGCTACAAAGTTAATTTTAGAAATCATTTAAATCTTAACAGCTTTGGGAAAAATTGGGATTTTACCTTTCTGCCAGTTTGAGATCTGTGTGAATATAGCCGTGACAGGATTTCTAAAATAGCACATCTGTCTGAAGGTGTGGTTCAACATTTCGGTCTACCAAAATAACCAGCAACTTTGCAAATAAACACATTAAATAAGGAAGATTCTGAACTTCAATCATGAATAAGTATTCCAGCTATACCACATGCCTTCCCCACCCTGATACCTCTCCCTCTACCCATTTGTACAATGAACAACTCTTTTAGTCTTAAAAATATTACATTTTGAAATTCAATGTACAGTTCCATATGACAGTAAAATTTCGAAATTTCTTTTAAAGTAAAATTTCTTCAAAACCTGTCTCTCCCCTTGGTGTTGTGGGTGACAGTCTTACCATGGAAAATAAGTACTTAGTGGATTTCCTTGCAATTTCCCTGCCTGGCAGGAGTAGGAGGAAAGGACACATAGGACAGTAAAGGTCATATGCATTGGACTTTGATGGAATCCAACCTTAGTTTCCTCGTAAGAAGATGGATACAAATCAGCATCTGACTTAGGCAGGTTTTTGAAAGCTGATTGGTGTTTTAAGTAATCTCATGGAATTTTTGTGTAATCCCATTGATGAATAATTGACTCTGCTTTGCTGTTCCAGCTTGATGACCATTCACATTTCCCCTTCAGACTCCTGGGAATCCAGTTGTCCATCTCTTCTGTGGATATCACATTTGCTTCCAAAATCTTTTAAGAGAGAGAATTGATTTTATTTAGTTTTTTCATCTTGCCTTTGCTTTGCCAACACTTGGTTGGCATTTGGTGCTGCAGTTTGAACCTGGGTCCCTACACATGCCAGGCAAGCACTTAACCGCTGAGCCACCACTCCAGCCCACAGTAAAAATCAGGAAATGCTGATGTTTGCACCAAATGTTCAGGCGGATGTTCGAAAAGGAGTCAGGCCTAAAAGCAGCTGAGCAAAACCTTTTTATTGGGATCTGGGTTCTTGGGCCAGATTCACCAGTCTGCCGGAGTGAAGGCGGGCAGGGGCACACCTCCTGGTTGGGCAGAGACTTTCTAGTCTGGGGTACGTAGACCAAGTTTGTGGGCCTTGTCCCTCAGGGATTGGTTGGTGACTCCTTTGATCATTGGGTGGTTACAAGAGGCCATTGGGGCTTGTCTGCCAGCATCTGATTCATTGTTCTTTGGCGCAGTAGGCTGCCTGATGCTCTGACCCCATTCAGCTGCCTGAGGATGTGGGGTACCTGATGCCCTGTCCCCAGCTGCCTGGAATCTACCTAACACCCACCTTCCAAAAGAATCTTAGGAAGCTTTCCTTTCATTTTCAGAGTGGAATTATGATGAGCTCCATGTGTGTTTTGGCCTTTCTCTGCTTTGTCTTCAGACTCTAGAGCAAATATATTAAGCTCCCAAGAACCCCTTTCCACTAGGTTTAAATGAGAGGGAAACCTCACATCAACATCCATTTTTAATTTTAGAGCAAAGGGTCTGTCAAGGAGAGAAGAAATGCCAGAGTCCTTCACTGCTATACACAGGCTTAATGGTGCCAAGAGATGCTGCACTATTGATGTATGTTCTTATGGTCACCTCATTTGCACAAGCTTCCAAGAAGGCAGTGAACTTCCTCAGATCTCTCTGCTCGCAGGTGTTCAGCTTGTGCTCAGCATATGTGTTCTCTGTGTTGAGAAACTCCGGTGCTATTAGGACTAGCCTCAAGCTACTTCATTCTCTTTTTCTGTGTGCACTGCTAGACTAGAAAACAATTTCAAGATGCTGCTAAGCTTTCCAACATGCCTCTGAAGTCTCATAATTGAGGAACTCCTCATGCAGTCAGTGTTTTCTCTGAAGGTTCCTTTTACTTCCTGGCATGAACTAAAATACATCTCTCCCATGAGTATACCCTCAAGCCCTCTTTGAGGAAAGGTTATTTTCTCATGTTTGTTGTAATTCTGTTTGGGGAATTAAAGGTAGTGTCACATCGATCAACCTTCCACGTGCTTGTTGAATAACAAAATTGAACAAGACAAAAGAAAAACCCTTGTGCACCTTTGAAGCTGGTGGTGTTCAGCTGTACTCTCTGAGCGTCCACTCTAAGAACAGTGCAATATGCAGAGACCATAACAGGATTATACCAATTTTGTTGCAAATTTCCTTTCTTTACATCATGAACAATTTTGTATTTAGCATTAATATTTTCTTTCTTAGATTGAAAGAAAAGCAAAAAAAATGTGAAATTACCCATATCTATTTTAAGTGGATATGCTAAGGAATATTATATATTTCTGGTTAGATTAGACCAAATGGAAATTTATATCAAAATGTAAATGATTTTTTTTTTAAGACTAAAGGGGAGAAATAAATTCTCAGGTGTCACAAGGCTCATGACTGACATCCTTCCAGTTAAAGGCAGATCAGCAAGAGAAAAGAATATAAATTTATTTAATACCAGTTTTAAGTGATATAGGAGCCTTCAGAAATGAAGACCCAAAGAAAAAAAATGAAAGTATGTATTTTATGTAAAGTCTGATGAAGAAATGGATAGTTATACAGAAATATGAGTGGACAAAAGGGGGAACGGCCCAATGATAAAGAACCCAGGGATAACTCAGCAAGGCCTGTTCCTTCAGAATCTTCTTGGTTTCCCTGTGTGGCATTTCTTTCATGTGGGTATAGGGCAGGACTACTTATGAGATAACAGTGGTAAGACCTATTTTTTTTTTAGGGTAAGGTCAGCAAGGTTTCATAGACCACTTCAGGGGAAATGGGCTAAGAAAAATTCTTTCTAGTTTCTATGGTGTGCTTCTGCTGTTCCCTCAAATGCCACAGTGCTATATTTTGAGATAATCACATGAGCCCTCAAGTTAAGTAAAATTAAAAGAGGAAGAAGACCATGCATGAGAGGAAAGAAGACAGGAGATGAAGAAGAAAGTCCTCAGGTGGATATTTATAACAATAGGAATTTAGAATGATAGTAAAGAATGAAATAAAAGCACCTGGTTAAGAAGAGAATATCCACTTCAGAAGTCAGATCATGATTTGATTTCCTATACCTCTAATTGGTTGTTTATAATAGTTACTAGCATTTTCATTCCAAAATGATGTAGTAAATATTTTTTCCTAAAATATTTACCAAGTAAATGAATTTCTGTGAGGTTGATCTTAAGGAAGAACTAGGCGATCCTATGATTAAATTGTGTGTTCCCTTTAAAGTGGAAGCCAAACATTGCAACTTGATTTTTATACTAACGGTGTGCAGAGTCGTTGAAGTAGCATATTAAACTGGTAAATTTATCCAGTGTTTGTGATAAAATGTGAGCAGAGAGTTTTTGTTTAGCTCTTTGAAGCTAGTCCAGTGAGGAGGTAGCAGTGTAATTGTTTATTTTTTAAAGTTCCTTGAATAGCCCTTATCTTACACTTTTACCCAATACATTTGGAGTACTTGATAAGAAATAATGGATTCTTGCTTTCATGATAAAGGTGAATTTATATCTTTTCTTCTTTATGGGAAATGTCACTTAATCAAAATGTCGCTGTTGTGTTTTGGATGATAGTAAATTACTTTTAGGAACGTGTTGTGTTCCAAAAAAAGAAATATAATTGAACTTACTTCCTAAGATGGTTCATCAGAGAGCATTTAAAATTACTTTTACATGCTAATAAGCCGTAATATTTCTATTGACATGAAGATTAATCCTTGAGACTGATTTTTAAAAGATTTTGATTTAATATATAGGATAATAAATGATATATATGTGTGTGTGTCACAATACTGCAATATTATTCATGATAAGATTTCTATAAAGTTACATCTTCAAAAAACACTCATTTATTTACTTCCCAGAGAAGTAAGGAGTTGAAAACAAAAATTAAAACATGTAAAGCCAGGTGCAGTGGCACACACCTATAAAACCAGCTACTTGGGAGGCTGAGGCATAAGGATCACAAGTTGAAGGCCAGTCATAACAACTTAAATAAAAAATAAGCTTAAAATAAAAAATAAAAAAGGTCTGGGGATGTAGCTCAGTGGTAGAGGGTCCATGGGTTCAATCCCCAGTACTAGAATGAGAGAGAGAGGAAAAGAGAAGCAAGGCAGGCAGGCAGGCATATCATCAAGGGAAATAAGCCAATCATTTAAAGGCTACATGTAATTTCATTTATATCAAATGGGTAGAATAAGCAAATCCATAGAGATAGACAGTAGATTAGTTCTTTTCTAGAATTTGGTGGTTCGGGAACCCAGTTGTAGAAAACAACTACACTGACTACTAGTAAGTAAGGGGTTTCTTTTTCAGGTGATGAAGATGTTCTGAAGTGTCTTCTGGTTTGGGGCTGGGATGTAGCTCAGTGCTAGAGCATTTGTCTAGCATGCACAGACACTGGGTTCAATTCACAGTACTTCAAAAATAAAATGTATTGTGTTGGGTTAGATGCATAATTCCATGTATTTACCAACAACAACTGAATTGTGTACTCTAAATAGCTTAATTATTTGGTATGCAAATTGCATTTTGTTGAAGTTTTTATTTTTAAGAAATTATGAAAAAGAGGCAACAGAAAGGCATGTTCTTTTCTCTTGCTATTGCATCTACCTAAAATCATCTTCCCTAGTTCTTCATGGTTCACAGCATTCAAATGTCACCTTGAAGTTATGCATGCCTTGATCCATAATGTAAATTTAAAAAAATTCTCCTTTGTACTTATCACTAGAAATATTTTACTTATGCATCATCTGCCTCCCTATTAAGGGAGGAATTTTTGTCTATTTGATCTGTTGCAGTCTTTTTATCCTCTAGAAAATGCCTGGGACATAATGGATATTCAATAAATATTTGTTCAGTGAATGAAGAGTATCGCATAAAAGTGAAAAATATGCCCAATTGCAGACAGCCTGGTTTGTTTGGCCACTATAAATGATTCTTAATGACTGGGTCAAAAGATAGCTGGTGGGTTGTGATTAATAAGTCTGTAGAGGAAGGGAAAAGTCTTGTAGAGGAAGGGAGAAAAGAAAGTCTGATTTAGACCCAGTCAGAAAATGAGAGAAAGGAGAAAGAGATGGCTATGAACATTGTTAGTTGTGTTGCCTCTTAGAAACATCCGTCCTTCTTTCTTTCCTTCAAGAAGGGGTCTCTGAATTTTTTTTAACTTCCTTATCCTTTCCCCAATAGTATGCATTATTAAGTACCTAAAAGTACTGGCAGCACTAAGGATATATAATCTGTTGGATTAGTTTACATCTGTTTATTTTAGAATTTTTTCCACCATGGTTTAAATCAGACATTCATTTACTCTGCCTCAAGTCAGTTTATAGTCTCAATATTAGCCTTATAATACAAAATTAGTATAAATTCAGAGATGATTAAATATTTTGCCTTGAAGAGAAAAAATGCATTTTTTTTTTTACTTTGGCTTGGTAAAAGCAGCATTTAGATTTTCACACCACAATCAGGATAAAAATCAATGTCTGTAGGCAAGGTGAGAAAAGTAATAAATTTTGGTTTCATTTTGAAATTACTTAAGCCAAAAAGAGTGAGTGCAAAGCACTTACAGTTTATTTTGCTTTCTTAGGGGAAAATGTGTTTATCAACCAATAAGGAAATTACAAGCCCTGCTTTCAGTTCTTTGTTTAAAATGCACTGTAGTGCAGTATGATTTGCATGTTAATGATGTGAATCCAACTGTATAATAAATGGGAAGGGAAAAATGTAAACTTGTTTCAGAGACCAGGTTTGTTTGTTTTCCCTGATTTCTTCCTTAAATGTCTAACTTGAGAACACATCTATGGGGTTTGCTTATGTGAAAGCTAATAATTTGTGATCATCGAATGAAGTGGCAGTGAAGCAAGAAATTTCATTCTCAGATTTCTCACTCAGAAAGCAACTGGACACTAGAGGCATGTGAACATCCTTGGAAGGCAGATATAATGCAGTCAACAAGAGGCTGGCTGAATTCATTCTGCACAGTGTTGTCTCTGAAATCAGAAAGCATGAAGCTGCGACAGTTTCTCTTTCTGCACCAACTACCCCCACACCAATAACCCCAAATCAATTCAGCCATGCAACTGGGAGGCTTTGTATTTTGTGCTTTTCATTAGTTTCCTGATACATTGATATGCATGTTTTCCTAAAGTGATATGGCAAAATAAAACGAAATTTAAATATTAATGTGTGATTAGAATGTGTCTTAGAAGCATTGAGCCTCTAGATGTTGAAAAAACATAATCTGTGTTTTAAAACCCATCCAATTTCTTTGTATTTATAACCTTTGAGTCATTTCACAAATTGAAAAGCAATCATCCAGCCATTTAATGTTTTGATTATTATATATTTAAAAGGTCCTAACACCATTATCAGCATGCAGTAATAACTTTCTCATTGAACAAATACAGGCCAGAAGTAAATTAAGAAATCTCAATCGGTGGTATTTGAACAAGGGTGATTTTGACCCCCAGAGATGTTCGGCAGTTTCCAGAGGTGTTTTGGGGTGGTGAGAGCTACTGGCATCTAGTAGGTAGAGTCCAGGGACATTACTAACCATCTTCCATTCCCAGGACAAGCCCTTATATGCACATTCATGTAACAAAGAATTGTGTAGCCTAAAATGTTAATTGGTGTTAAGGTTGAGAATCCTGCTCTGAAAAAAGCTACGAAGGCAAGTCATATCCTAAATTTTACATTTTATTCTTAAATTTGTGCTCCTATGAATTATGGCTTGTATTAATTATTGGTTTATAACAATACTACCACAAACTGACTGGCTTAAAACAATGGGCATTTATTATCTCAGTGATTCTGTGATCAGGTGCGTAGAAGCAACTTTGCTGGGTCCTCTAGAAAGCTTCTGTTCATACATAGTCCACCCCCAGCAGAGTTCTCACCTGAAATCTTGACTGGGGAAGAATCTTTTTCCATGCTAATATTGTTGGCAGCATCCATGTGCTTACATACTGTCAGAGTAACAGCTTCAGTGTCTTGCTAGCTGTTGGTCCCACCTTCTTGTCCCAGGGCAGTCCCTGATAGGCAGCTCACAATGCGGCAGCTTGCTTCCTCAAAGCTATAATGGAAAGTCTTTCTTCAAGATGGATTTCTAATCTTTATGTAATGTAAACATGTGTACATAATCATGTGCATCCACCTTAGCAAGTATAGCTCTCCCCCACAGTGGACACAAGTGAGAAAGCCACATAGCAGTCTATCTCCCATAAGGAAGTTGTCTTTTCTCTTTTTTCTTTTGCATTTAAAGATTGTTGCTGCTCATTAAAAATTAATAGGCTAGATGTAAAAATTATGCTCGTAAAATATGCTTTTCTGATAGGAAACTAAAAGAAGGGGAGCATAGATCACAGTCACCTAGTTACTGTCACCTCTCCTTCATTTGTGTAGAATATTTTTAATGACATCAAACTGCTCTTCCATAGTCAGTGTGCATCATTGTTGTCTATCACTTCTTATACCCTTTTCTCTGTAGATTTTTACTTTGTGGCTCTTTGCTGGCCTAATTTTTTTGTTTCAGTTCTTTTCCTCTGTATTAAAGAACTTTCACATTATTTGAGTATTGGAGGATTGATTAATGGAAAGTACATCTTGAATTCTTCTTTTTTGCTAGTGATTGGTGGAGATTCTTCTGCATTTGTTTAAACTATATAATTGCAGTGCTGGAGATATAGCTTAGTTATAGAATTCTTGTCTAGCAAGTGCAAGGCCCTGGGATTAATTCCCTGCACTACTCTCTCTCTCTCTCACACACACACACACACATACAAATATATATAATACATGCATATCATATATAATACGTATGTATCATATATTTAATATATTTATATATTATATATATGTAAATTGCTTAGAGAAATGGAATAATTAATAACTGAAGACAGTAAGAATTGCATAACCCCAAAATAGATACTGAATCTGTCATACATTAAAATTGATTTGTTATAATTTTGATTACTTTTACTTTAAATATATGCTAAATGTGTAATCCTTGATCTTGAACTCTGTTTTCTTTGCCTATAATCAAGCCACAGTGTTGGAAACTAATTTCAAAAGTAAGAGAATGATACTAAAAAAGATAATATTAGGGAGATTCATTGTTAAGCAAGGAGGTGGCACAGATATTGCTGAATAAGTTTTATAGTTACATTGTATCTTTTATCTCCTTGAGTTCCTTTAAGGTCTACAAATGACCAGATTTTTTTTCAGATAGTATTTTATCTACCAAATTTGTACTGTAAAAGATATCCTGTGGTATTTCATAATTATATGATGCCTGATAATATCACATTGTGTCAGATTGCATGTGTATTTTGCAGTTTCATAGCCACCAGAATTTGTTTTATATAAATTGAACTCATAATGCATGATTTAGTGTGGATATGGACATTATATAATGAAATAGGTTTTTCTACTTTAAATAACTTTCCTATATGTTTACACTATTTGTATCTCTTATGTGAATATTCAAAATACATAATTATTAAGCATCTATTATGAACCAGGAACTGTGCTGGGTACAAAATACTACACTGTAATTTCTAAATCTATTTACTCATTTTTTTTAAGAGAGAGGGATAGTTTGAGAGAGAGAGAGAAATGGAGAATCAATTTTATTTAGTTTTCCATGAGGCTTTTGTTGTTCCAACGCTCCACTGCATATGTGGTGCTAGGATTCAAACCACTGTCCTTGTCCATGGCAGGCAAGTGCTGAAACTACTGAGCAACCGCTCCAGGGCCTATTTACTCATTTTTAAGGGAAGAACATTTAGCCCAGTTTTAAGTTTTGCCTAAATTGTTACATCTAGAAAATGTAGGACATAATACTCATACAGACGTACAGACGTGTTTCTTTCCTTTCACCTGGCTCTGCCTGGCAAGTGGATGCGAAATATGATCTCATTCCAGCCAGAATGAAATCTTGAATTGTTTTCCTGAATCAATACCCTAAAAATAACTATATATTGAGTTCAAGTGTGAGTGATTCAAAATGATAGTTTCATTCTTTTTCTCTTCCGATTTCTTCTTACAATCACTATAAATCACAGATATCCACAGGATTTGTGACTTAGCTGAGTAAAGGGAAGTGACTTTGGAACAGAAGAAGAGTTAAAAATGAGGATTTGACAAGGAAATTCACATGATGGAAAATGAGAAGGGACCTTTTGGGATCAGGAAATAAATCCATGATCATTAGAAGGGAGAGAACAAAGGCAAGGAGGCTCAAGTGGAGGCTACAAACATTGGCAAGAGATGGGTTAGAGGGCTTTTTAAACCATGTTTAAGGATTCTGAATCAATGAGATGGTTGGGGAGCTTTTAAAAAGACAATATCTGATTTGCACTTTCCAAAGATCACTCCAGCTGCAAGATGAAAGTTAGATTGTAGATATTCATGCAGTGATGCAAAGAGATGATTTAACTATTGATACATGCAGCAGCTTGAGTGGACTCAAGTCCGTTATGCTTAGGGAAGAAAAGTCAGTCTCAAAAAAGTTTCATGCTTACGATTCCATTTATATAACATCCCTGAGATGATGAATCTTCAGAGATGGAAAATAGATTAGTGGCTGCCTGGAAATAGGATGGAAGTGAGTGGGTATGAATACAAAGAGTTAGCACATGGCAATTCTTTTGTAGTGATCAAACAGTTGGGGGTCTTGAATATGGTGGTGATCAGGAAAATTATACATGAGATAACATCTCAGAAAACAGTAAGTGCAAATGCGCACGCGCGCGCACACACACACACAGATGAATGAAGGTTTTTAAAAAATAGTGATGCATTATTTTGCTATGGCTGCCATAATGAAATACCAGGCACTGACTGACTTAAACTGACTTTTTTTTTCACAATTCTTGAGGCTAAGTCCAAGATCAAGGTGTTTATAGGTTTGCTTTCTTCAGAGGCCTCTCTCCTTAGCTTGCAGATGAACACCTTCTTACTTTGTCCCCACATGATCATCTCTTAGTCTGTGTTGTCTGTGTCCTAATCAACTCTGCTACTCCACTCTTCTTTTTCTTCTTCTTTATTTTGCATTGATGGGAATTGAACCCAGGTTCAGTGCACATGTTAGGCATCGACTATAACTCTCCTATTGAGCTATATAGCCTGAGGCCCTATATGCAATTATAAGGAAAAAAAGTCATTTTGGATTAGGGCTTCTCTTATGACCTCATTTTACCTAACCTTTCTTAAAAGCCCTATCTCCAAATGAGTCACATTCTTAGATACTTGGGTTAGCATTTCAACGTATGAAGCGGGTGGGAACAATTTAACTCATAGCAGGTGAATCTGAATGATATCTGTAGTCAAGTTAACAAATCATCCACCAGAAGCTAAAGTGAAACCTAAGACAGGATGAAAGTTAGCTAAATTGAAGTAATAAACTCGCCATAGTTGATATTTCACATAAGCTGGGGGAACCATAACGATGAAGGTTTGGGGAGAAGGGAGGGAGGCAGAGGAGGAAGGGAGGGATAAGGAAGTTATCAATACAACTGGGAACACTTGACTCCCATGAGAGGCCTAAATATATACAGGCAGGCAGAGAAACTCAGAAATTTCAAAAATTAATATACATGTATATGTTCATTTCCAATTATAGTATGGTGGTATTACAGAGGAGACATGTGATCGGGGAATGGATGAAGGGGTGGAGATCTTGGATTAGGATTGGCCTTAACTTACTATCTTACTATGTCAATATCCATGTATGCATGAATATGTAACAATGATTCCCTCCGATATAGAAGACTATGTTGAACAAATAAAAAAAAAAAAACCCATCCACCCGAGCTGGAGTGGTAGCTGGCATGTGTAAGGACCCAAGTTCGAACCCCAGCACCATGTACACAACTGTGTGTCAGAGAAACCAGAACCAGATGAAAAGTCCATAAAAAAAAAATTGATTCTCTTTTCTTTCTCTTCCTCTCTCCCCCTCTCTCTCTTAAAAAAAAAAATCATCCACCAAATGTCTATTTCCCGGCTTTCATATTATACTACTGCTATATGAGGCATCACCATTTGAGGGAAGCTGGGTTAAGGGACTCTTTGTACTATTTTTGCAACTTCCTATAAGTCTATAATTCTTTCAAAATAAAAAGGGTTTTAAATAGAACAGGCTTACGTTGGAATAGGATTGGTGGTGAAGCGGAAGGAGGGTGATAATTTCTGGGTGAATCGATAACCAAATGTGTGGTTCTCAGTAATGATATTCTGAAGTTAAAGTTGTTAGAGTTAAAGTGAGTTATTCCATAATTAGTAATTGAGCTCTGGGTCACATGCTAGTGAAGACTTTGCTGTGAATCAGAAAATCAACAGTCTTAGCAGAGTCTCATATACATTTTTGACACTCCTGTATGTGAAGATTAGGCCATGCTGCCAGGAGGTTAAGCAGTGGGTAGATTTCTGTTATCACTTGTTGACTTCTAAATAACGTGAGCCATCTACAGTTTTGATTCCACATTAGAGTGATCTACTTCATATTATATATTTCAATATTGATTTAACATTTCCCCCTTTTCTTTCCTCCCTCACTGATGTACTTTCAAAACTAAATACTATTTTTAATCAGATTTTTATGTCTTTTATGCCCAAATATCCTTTCATCTAAAAGTTTTGAACTATCATAGAGAAGGCAAGTAATTTTGAGGAAGTATGTTTCTGTTCTTTCCTTCTTTTCTCCCTTCCCTCTCCTCCCCTTCCCTTCTCTTACCTTCCCTTCTTTCCCCTCTCCTCCCCTCCTCTAATCTCCCCTTTCCTTTCCTTCCTTCCTTCCTTCCTATCTTCTGAAGATAAAGTCCAAGGCTTCACATGTGCCAAGCACATGCTCTTCCACTGATCTGCTTTCCCAGCCCACATTAATCTTTCTTGGGGAAAAAAAATCATTTTAGTACAAATATTAATCTTTTCTACAGCTGGTTTGGATAAATGGGTGGTCAAGTCCTATTGAAATCTTTAGAGACCAAGATGAAAAGGGCAAACTTGATTATTTCACTTTAGGCTGGCCTATCTTCAGTTCTTATTATATAGAGGCAGGAGATCCTTCACCTAAGTTGGAGAACTACAATGCTCCTGAAACAATTGACAGTTTATCAGGATGCTCTAAATTTAATTATAGTAATGTTAGTAATACTATATGTATTATGTGTGTCAGAATTACTGAAATAAACTTAAGAATTGGCATTGTCCCTGTGTACAGATTTCTGTAAGCAATTTGCTTCTGTGACCATTCTTACAGCTTGTGGCATGCAAGCCTCCATCCTCTTAAAAAGAAAACAGTCCAGAAAAAGCAAAATTAGGGGATTTTTTTTCTTTCCACGATTATACCATAACAATAGAGAGAAAAACCTACATATGAGTGAGTGAAGAGAAGCTGCAAGGGCAGGTTAAAAACATTTGCCTTACAGATAAACGTCCAGAATTCTGTTCCTAAACCTCCATAAGAAAATACCATGACCTAACTATTCAAAAATGGTCATTTATAATCTGTCCTATCATAGAAGAAAGTAATTATGAATTAGTATTATTTATATAAATACCTTTCTTGAGCTTCTAGTTCTGTAATTCTGATATTATTTTTATGGTTTTAAAATTGTCCAAGTAAAAAAATTAAAATTCATATATTAAATATTGTAATAATATTTAGTCTAGAGTAGGTGATCAAATTTTAATCCAATTTTATAAAAATTATATCATAATTAAGACATTATAGTATATACAGATCTTCAGAAAATACTTTTCAAAATAAACACA
Source organism: Aplodontia rufa (assembly GCA_004027875.1). Classification (NCBI taxonomy): domain Eukaryota; kingdom Metazoa; phylum Chordata; class Mammalia; order Rodentia; family Aplodontiidae; genus Aplodontia; species Aplodontia rufa. Next base: position 17,734 of record PVKS010009106.1, on the reverse strand, counting down.
GGTATTTATCACTTAGCTATCATGCATTTATTGAGTACCTATTGTATTCCAGATCGTATATTTGCATGAGAAACACAGTGGAATGTCAAATTTCCCTGTACTCACAAACACATACTTTGTGGTTGTGGCTTAATGACTGAATTTCTATCAAGGCATACCCTGTACAGTAATTATTAAATGTTTTAGAAGGAATTTCAATGGTAGTGATTGAATTTGAGGATGATTTATATAGCATTTATGCAGCTCTCTTCCTATAGTAAAGATTAAGGGATTTTCATCTTTTGATAGACACATGGAAGGACCAAGCTCTGACATTACAGCCCATGAAAAGATCAGCCTCCCTAGCATATAAACTTCTTAAGAAAAGAACTCTTATTCAGCTTCTCATTCCATTGTGGCACCTAACTGGATCTTCTGTTTGTTTCATCCTTGTGGCTATTTGGCAAAAAAATCAACGTTGAAAAAAAAAATCAACGTTGAAATTGTTATTTGTTGTCTTTTTTTTTTTCAAGGTTTTGAGATACTTGAAAAGTAAGATAATACCCTCATTCCTTTCCATCTCTAGGTATCATAAAACGAATAACCAAGAACAGTAGCCACCCTGAAATAGAGCCTTACATCTTACCAGTTTTTTAGAAACTGGTACATATTTTACAAATAATTCTTGATTTAATTTAAGGAATAAATAACATTATTATTACTAATAATAAACATTTATTAAGTGATTATTCATGGCCCCATACTTTGCTAGGTACTTTAAATAAATACTGTCATTTTTGTTCTCCTATATGTCCTTTATTATTATCTCCATTAAAAGATGAAAAAAATCTAAGACTGAAAGGTATTGTAGTTTGTCCAAGATTAATCTCCTTTAAATTACAAAATATTTATCTTACTATGACACAAGGTGACATTCTGTTATTATGACGGTATTTTATTATTTTTAACATTCTCATGTTTTTACCTTTCAACATCTTTTAAGCTAGGATGTGCCTGACAAAGAAATATGTGTGTTGAATGAATAAATATAGTTGATGTATTTCTTCTCTATTTTCTATCTTCATCAGTAGCTTTTTCTATAAAGCTTCCTAGAGAAGGCATCATGAGGACAGCTGTCTTTCACATAGCTCTTGATTAATAAACTGAATGGCATGAATTAATGTAATCCCCTGAGTGGAGCTATTTTATAGGCATATGACATATGCTATATTTAAAAAATTACTTCAAACATTGATCAATTCATGAGAAGTATAGATTCATCTAAATTCTGGAGTCAAACTTGTCATATTAAAATCCTGGCCTTACTGCTTACAAATTGTGTGAGACTGGGAAATTTACTTAACCTGTCTGTTCATCAGTTATGAATACAGAACTACAACCCTGCCTGGCATACACACACACATACACACACACACACACAAGAAAGAAATACTTGCTACTATGTTTGTTGATTATTCACTGCCTACTTGTATGCAAAACACTATGCAAGTTTTCCAGAATCGATACATTTTCCTTATATGGTAGTCCTGAATCTTTACTTAGGAGGCAGCCATAAGGAATGCAATAGCAAAGATGAATCAGGTCCAGAAGAATTACTTTCTCTCCCCTCAACATCAGTGAGCAGGCTGCCTTCTCATGAAGCCCACATAGTTTCTCAGTACCCCAAGCTGGCATGGTTCAAAGTAGGGTCTCTGTACCAGTGGCTTCATAGTTCCTCTGTTCTTCTATGGAACTTTGGAACAATACTAAGCCCTTTGATGCCTCAGTTTCACCATCTGTAGTGAGGATTCTGAACAGTGATCGGTACAAATTAATTTTCAAATTAATTGAGTTTTACCTATTTATACATATGCATAAATTGCTCTAAATTTTCAACCACAATATTGCCCTAGTGGAAAAGGAAAGATTTTTGAGAGACCTGGATTAGCATCCTTGCCCATCACTTGCTGGAGAGAATTACTTACTTTGATTTTTTTTCACTCTCATAAGGAGACTATACCCAAAGGTCATTCGGAGCATGCACACACACATACAAAACCCTCAGCACAGTTCCTGACATGGTAGGTTCTAAATGTATAGCAGATAATTTTAATAAGATTCCCCTAAAATGTTGTAATTTAGCTTATTGTCTTACACAATTGGGCCATTATAATTTCTTATTTACTAAAACAGATGATTTTCTCTATTTACAATAAGAAATGTATCCCAGGACAGAACCAGAAAATATAAATGGATCAAGTTACAGTAAAAAGATGCCTCCATATGGCTGATAGTTTGTGAAATTTTACTGTCTCATGAGGCCACAGACCAAGTATTGTAAATGGATTCTGAAAAGGATTAGATCATTTCCTGATGGGTAATAAATACTAAGGTTTCTTTTTAAAAACTAGATATGATCAAATCTGCTGCCACCAAGGGAATATTTCTCCTGTCTCTGACCTCTCATCTGCAGGGACAGGGGGAACCATCTCTTTCTAGACAGAGCTCTGCACAAGAATCCCATAGTCACCCACAGCACTGAGTAGTGATGGTTTCAGTTTTCTTCTCTCCTCTATGAGGCCTTGGGGATCTTTCTTTAGTAATTCACCTTGGATTCAAATGAGTATTTCCAGGGTGAGGAGAAGGAAGTGCTTCTGCAGTCAGCCAAAATAGTGCCTATTGGAATGAAACAGACACAAGAGAAAGATTTGTGATGGGAAGTCATGAGATTTGTGATGGAAATCATTGTAGGGAGAAAGGGGGGAAAAAAAAGAAAGAATTGAGAAGAAAATCTGTACCCTCTATGAGTAGTGGTAAGTTTTTGTTGTGAGTGCTATTTCATATTATCTTAAGTATTTTTTTTAAGAGAGAGAGGGACAATGAAAGAGAAAGAGAGAATCAGTTTTATTTATTTTTTCATGTGACTTTTGTTGCTCTGACACTTAGTTGTATACATGGTGCTGTGGCTCTAACCTGCATGCTCATGCATGCCAGGCAAGCGCCATAACTGCTGAGCCACCACTCCAGCCCCTGGTCTTAAGTATTACATTTAAAAAACCATTAATTCCAATTAGTAAATGTCTTGCAATCAAGGATAATATTGCACCACTGGAGTCTTTTTATTCCCTTCAGCCTCTTCTCAAAGGACTATGGAAGTATCATAATTGTGTGATGCATGAAGTAATGCAGAATGCTATTTTTAGTAGCATACAAAGCAGAGGATATCAATTTACTTACTATTTGTATTATAATAATTTACTTACTATTTAAGCATATGTTTTCTCATTTTTAAAATTAGGAATTCATAGTTATAATTAGTCTATAAAATTTTGGTCAGTATTAAATATGATAGAAATAAGTAAAAATATTGCCAAATATAAAGCACTATATACAACTCTTATTTATTTTCCCTGTTTTCTATTAGTCTATTCCACAAACTATAGCATATAATAACATTTTAAATAATACTTATTCTTTATGAGAAAGGCTGAAGGAAATAATTTAAACAAGATAGATAAAATCGTAAGGATGAAATAAACTACCAATAGTCAATGTCAAGGGCCAGGTGAATGAAGTTTTCCAGAGGTTTTTGTTGTTATTTAAAATAAGGTAGTGAGGGAAATTCTTAATATGGAGTTTTGTTTAACTATTTTTATGGAAATATTACTTTTTGTGAGCTCAGTAACAATGACAAAATCATACAGGAAATTATGCAATTTTGATAAAATGTTATAGGTAACTAGTCACTCGAAGTTATTTTCTTTTCTACAATACCTCTTCCTGATATACAACCACATAAGGTGCTTAACACAGTTTTATTAAGCTTCAGGTAATATTCAGTAACACTGTATACATGGAAAATGTCATATCACTCTCCCTTGCTGGAAGATAAAGACAAATGCTTACAGCTTATGATATGGGTTGGAACTTTGCCAATCACTAACTCTTCGGTGATTTCTTCTCAGAATCTACCAATGAGATGTGTTCTTTTTTGGGCTCTGGTGACAGCATGAAGATCACTAGTACTTCTGCCAAAACCTGGCATTTTGTGGAGGCCAGGAGAGTCCGATATAGCAGTAAATGGAAGGGAGAGGAAGGAGATCAGGGACAGCTTTTAAAATTGACTTTTATTCTACTTAAAGTCACACAGAACGGTATGACCCTGCTTGTAGACATCTCTCTGCGGCACAGTTCCAAGGAAATAAGTTCTGTATTGATCTTTAGCATTAGTATGGCTATATTAAACTGAGTCCCTCCAATGTGTTTTGTAACAAATTGAACTTTAAAAAAAAATCTGTTTTTATAAGTGCTACTGCTTCATAAGAACATATTTTTCTTTAATACGATAGTCCCGAGACAGGGTCATTTTGGAAGAAAGGGGGTTTTATATTCTCCTGGATTATTTCCTCTTTGAGTTGTATAGTGGTTTTCTTAATAATAGCATAAGGTACATTTATATGATAAATTTTCTGGTCTGTTCACTCTAGGGACTCTTAGGTACACTGTTTGCTATTTCCTCCATTTATCCTTTCTTTTCTTTTATGATACTGTACCTTCTACTGCTTCATTTTTCTTTTTTTGGCACTATTGAAGCTTGTACCTAGGACCTTGTGAATGCTAAGCAAGCACTCCAACTCTGAGCTACATCACCAGCCTCTCTGCTGCTTGTTTGTCCTATCCCTAACAGAGCTTATTTACTCCTAGGCACAAAACTAAAAGAAATAATCTCAACAAATGCAGCTAGTGTATAACCAGAATTAGTACTTTTAGCAAGGCTCCTTCATGGTGGTGGCTTCTAACCTAAGCCCCAAGGATGGATCGGAGTTAGTCCATTGAAGACAGGATAGGAATGCTGCCACATATGCAAAGGCCCTGGGCCAGAAATAGAAGGTACAATTAGGAACTACTGGAAACTTATACGGCTCAAAATTAGAGAGAAAAGAGGAGGAAGCATTGTAAATGAGCTGCTGAGGTAAAGGCTCTGAACATGAAGATCTCTAAACATGAAAAACAATCTTGCTGCTTTTATTTGGGAGACAGAAACCAATAAGGATTTTTATCAGGAGAATAACATATTTCAATCTATTCCCTAAGAAGTTAATTCTGGAAAAAGGTAGCTAAAGGTTTGAACATGGTAATACTAGAATAATAGAAACAGAGAATACTAATTTCCATTACGCATTGCCTTTGTTAAATATATTTCAGTGTGATATTGTAGTCTTCAAAAATCTGAAATCTGGATCATTTAAATAGAGCATAATGACACATGTATTAAATGTATGCTGAAAATGAATCTATTAAAAATTGGTACATCTGGAGTCACTACAATCTACGTAGTTGAGACATTGCTTCTTATTATGGTTTGTGCAATTAAGACAATAAGTTGGAGAAACTTCTTACCACATGTACAGTAGTTTTCTCATAGCAAAAATTATTGCTGAAGAAATCTTTATTTCCTCCCAATAGTATGCTAATTAAAAAATCTAGTTGAAGAAAGGCATATTCATTTTGAAAGCATTCTTCAGTACCTACATAATTCTCAAGAAGCGAAAGACAATTAAAAAAGCTTTCTATTTTAGAAGTACTTTTCACTCTAGCTCAGAGACTTTCCTGAACAAGTTAATTTGAGCACAAGCTTATTTAGCTAATAACAGGTAACTGCTACGAATCTCCATTTTTAGGTGATCAAACTAAAAAGAAAAAAGTACTAGCGATGCTTTGTTTAAAATAAAAACTACAGCTCATTATCAATGAAAAGATTATAGTCCCTGTCAAGAAATTAAAAGCTACTCAAAATGTTCCCTTATAAAACACTGAGAACTGGTATGAAAAAAAGTAAAGGAGCTTGAGAAAAACAATTGGAATTAGCTTTTATCTGTTGCCTTGCTGCTCCCCCAAGTAGTGTAAAGTCAAAAATAATTTTACTTTTTTATTTTAATTTTATTGGTTCTTTTTAGATGTACATGACAAAAGGGTATATAATGAAATAATTATGAAAGCATGGGGTATAACTTGTTCTAATTTGGTCCCCAGTATGACCCCTTCCCATCCCTTCCAACCACTGCCACCCCCCATTCTTTTTAGATCCACATAAATGACATACTTCTATAAGCATGAGGTCTAACTTGTTCTAATTCAGTCTGCAGTATTTCTCCTCCCCACAACTTGTTCTCTTCCCCATACTCTACTGTTCTCTTATGCTTCTTTTTTTTTTAAATTGGTGTCTTGATGTACATGTTGATGAGATAGACTCTCCATGGTTTGTTCATACATAAGCTTAGGAAAGTTAAGTCTGATTCATTCCAAGAACTTTCCCTGTCTGAACCCTCCTCCCTCAGTTTCCTTCTCCTTTGTCTATTCCTCTGATCCAAAAAGACTACTTCTATCACCTTAAAAAATTTCCCCAGATGTTCTTTTATCCCAGTAACTAATTACACCATTCATGTGCATTTTTTAAAACTAATACTTGATAATGTTAAATACTTTAATTTTCAAATTATTAAATGGTTATTCTTTTTGTAGTGTATGTGAAATATTTCATTGATTTTATATGCAAATAATATCTTGTTATATTTTTATAATTTTAAGAATCAGTTTTACTTAATATTTTGAACAATGTTGATTGGAAGACAAAGAAAAACATGGATGGGTTTCAAGCAGAAGAATGAGACCCAAACAAGGCTGTAATGTGGGTATATATTATACTTGGAAAAGGAGGGGAAAAAGATACTCTGCCTTCTTTTATGAACTTGGAATAGGTGTAGTTGAGATGTTTTATTTTGTTTTAATTAACCAGGGATGATTGAACCCAGGGGTGCTCAACCGCAGAGCCACATCCCCAGCCCTTTTTATTTTTTGTTTTGAGACAGGGTCTCACTAAGTCGCTGAGGCTGGCTTTGAACTTGCTTTCCTCCTGCCTCAGCCTTGCTAGGATTACAGGTATGTGCCACCATGCCTGGCTGGAGTAGATGTAGTTAATGAACACTGCCATTCACACAGAAAATGAACACAGACAAAGAGGAGTTAAGTTGAGAATGGAGGAAGAAATATAGGGAAAGTAAGAAGACAGCATCAGTTCAAGAAGTGCGGAGTGCTACAATTTCAATAATTAAATGCTGTATATGTCCTACTTTTAGAAATTTTACATAAACCAAATGCACAGAAATGATTTTCTGACCTCCTCTGGGGCAGCCCAATTGAAGTTCCTTTAACATATGTGTAGTTATTTTTTTTTAAGTAGACAGTGAATGACAAACAGCTGGAACCTCATCACAGGACTCCCTACAGCTCTTTAAACCTAATCTATCTTGCATCTGTGCCCCTACAACACATTGCCAGTAAGTGATGTAAGAATAGTTTTGAATCTTACAGTTAGGAATCCACGATATGTATGTGGAAGACAGGTGGACTCTTGCATTTTCATAGTAAGAATACGAATATATTTTCCCCAAATGGTAATTATTTTTTTAAAAAAAATTTTCCTTAAAGAGAGAGCAAATCAATTTTTTATTTAGTTTTTCATGCGGCTTTCGTTGCTCTGACATGTAATTGTGTATATGGTGCTGAGATTCGAACCCGTGTACTTGCGCATGCCAGGCAAGCACTGTAAGTGCTGAGCTACTGCTCCAGCCCCGAAAAGATAATTCTTTAAAGTAAGTATTCTTTTAGTATAGTTAGGCGATCCCTTGCATATATTAGCAGTTCAATTATCAGTTAAAAATCTATCAGGGAACCTAACTACTGTTTTTTGGAACTTTCAGTATACTTTCCCATTTTAAAAAAGAAATTTTATTAGAAAATAATTTAAGGTCGTAAGTACCTGAGAGCTACTTATACTTTATATTAGGAAATGTCAAGTTTGAGAATTTTGTTATGGTGAGTCAGTTCTGAAAGCGTCAAGGTAGAAACTAAGCTACTATAGTGTAAGTTAAGGAAATGATACTAAAAATTGGTCTTTATTTTTTAGTTTGTGAACACTTTATTTTCTGTTCCCTTGTTGTTGTTGTTTTCTGCCTCTCCCTTATTTACTGTGTATTTAGAAATCCATGTTATACCTAATATGAATACAGTATTTGATGTAAATCTTTAATACTAAGTTTGAAAAAGTTTAAGAAGGCTTAAAGTTTTAATCCTCAAATTGTCAAAAGGCTGAGAGCGTTAAGAAGCTTAATGCTGCAATTTTGTTTTCTGTGATTAGAGTTGAGAACACCCTCAATAAGGCCTGTTTGGCAATGGTCAAATAGCTGTTTTGCTACTCAAGTGACACTCTGATACCTTGGCATTGGCTAATTTTTTGCTATTCATATTTTTATTTCATTCTTTATTATTGTATAAAACACATCACAAGTTTAAGTGTACAGTTTAATAGCATTAGTACATTCATATTTTTGCAACCATTTACACCATGTCTCCACTTTTTTATCTTCCCCAGCTGAAGCTCTGTATACATTCAATACTTTCTGTTCCCCCACCCTCAAATTCCCTACTCCAGTTTGCAGCAGCCACAGTCTACTCTCTGTTTCAATGAATATTTGTCCTTTTATGGCTAGCTTATTTTATTTAGCATGATGTCATTAAGTTTCATCCATGTTGAAGCCTGTGCCAGAATTTCTTTTTAAAAAACATTCCAGAAGTTTAATTTTATGAAAAATCATAGGTTAACTAATACTCATGGAAACTCAAATCATGAGCATAGTGAGATACCATTTAATACTATCCAATTGGGAATAATTAGGAATTCTGATGAAATTTGATCATCATATACATATATTGAAAAGTCACACTGTACTTTCTAAATATGTACAACTCTCATGTGATAATATAGTTATACACAAACACATGTAAAATTGAACCAAGGGTCTGGAGTGGTGGCTCAGCAGTTGCAGTGCTTGCCTGGCGTGCGCATCAAGGATGCAGGTTTGAAAATCAGCTCCATGTACACAAAGAAGGATTGCATGTTGGAGCAATGAAAAACTGAATAATATTGATTTTGTCTTTCTCTCTCTTACTGTCCCTCTCTCTTTAAAATAAGTAAATAAATGAAAAATAAAATTGAACCAAGTTGGGAGGAGGTATGGATAAATAGGATCTTTATATACTTACTAGGGGTGGTGGGAAAATGATATAATTACTTTGGAAAGCAGTTTGTTTTGCCATGTTTAAAATGAAAATGAAGTCGAGGGTTTCTGGAGCCTTAAAACTCATAATTGTCAAATACAAGCGGTTTCTGAAGTATCAAGACATTTGGGGGTCCTACTGTGAACAAACAATGTAGGTGTTACCTTTCAAATTTATTTCAGGAATCTCTACCACAGGACCTCTGGGCATGGGAAGCACCACCACCAGTACCACCCTTCGGACCACAACTTGGAGCCCAGGAAGGAGTACCACCCCATTGGTGTCTGGAAGAAGGAACCGGAGTACCAGCACCCCCTCTCCAGCTGTGGAGGTTCTTGATGACATCACCACCCACATCCCATCAGCAGCATCTCAAGTCCCAGTTCTGGAAGAGAGCTGTGAGGCTGTGGAAGCCCGAGAAATCATGTGGTTTAAGACCCGTCAAGGACAAATAGCAAAGCAGCCATGCCCTGCAGGAACTATAGGTAAGCCTGTCCTAGACAGCCAAAAGCTAAAGGTGCTTTTTGAATTTCTGTAGCTCTTTTATTCTTTCTCTCTCTCTCTCTCTGGTTCCTACATATTTTGTAACTTCATATTTGATTGAATTCTGGACTCAGCTAAATTGCAGTTCAAAGCAGTGTGTTGTGGAGAGTTTGAAAATGTAGTCTGCAAGGGTCACAGGTGAGAATTTGGTGGCAATGCCTGTGAGATCAGTAGTGTTTGCTCAGTGTCTGTCTTGGGGTCAAGTTACAGTTAAGTTGCAGATGTTCCTGCAACTCCTGAGAGGAGTGTCTTCTGTGCAGTGCTGTACTTTCCCATGCTTTTCACCAGTAATTAGAGATTGGTTGCAGAAGATGAGGTCCAGGACTTCTATATTAGAAGATCAGTGAGCTGACATAACATTTAACAAAAGAGAAAACTTGATACTTTTTTACCTGTCATTGTAGTTGTCCTCTGATAAGAGGCTCTTAAGTTTGTCAGGAACCATCCTGGCAGGAGCCACCTCCCACTAGCCTACATTCATAAGAGGGCAATCCTACAATGTTTTCTCCAGGTGACAATAAAGAACTAAATAGCTCTTTGCCTGTTTTATTACTGACATATTTATAATATCTCCAAACTGTAATCATATTATTGTTATTTACCATTTTTAAGACAAATATGCTGACTTTCTTATTGTTACATATAGATCTTCATAAACTAATACTTGACACACTGGAAAACATTTGCATTATTCCTTCAAATGCACAAATAAAATAAATAAATACACAATAAATTTTGCTACCCTCCTGTTCTTAGGGACCGTGACTTTGGGTCGTTCGTTTGATTTCCTTAAGGAAGAGCTTTTTCTTAGGAAAATTTCAACATGATATATCATTCCGAATTCTACCCTATGTGAGGTGATTTGAAAACCAGTGTGCATCTTGGTTTTTATAGAAGTGCATATTTATTTTTAACAAAGCACTTAAAATTTTTTGATAATCTTTCTTCCTTTTATGAAAAGGAGGGTGAATATTTATCTCTCAAGTTTCCTGTGTCTTGGACTTGGTAGCCACTTGAAGCTTCCTTCTTTCTCAGTTCTCATCATCAGTTCCTTCATCTTTAACTGAGAAATAATAACAGCCTCCTTACTTGAGATATTTGTTGTGAAGATTAGTGAAACCCTTTATTTGAAAGCACTTTTCACTACAGAAGTACGCCATGATTGTTGTGTGGAAATGAAAAAAGAGGCTTGAAGAAAATCTTCTGAAGCCCACACAGCCTTACAGGTTACCTTCAATGCACCTGGATCTCACTCTGTGCTCCTCTGTCCACTCTGTTATGACTTGTTCTCGGCCCTCGCAGTTTCTCACTTGAATTACATCAATAGCTTCCTTACAACATCTCCATCACTGCCTCAAATTCATCCTCCATTCTGCTGCCAACGTTACCGTTCCAACACCTGCAACTGCTCATTTCTCTCCTCTGCTTAATAGTCTTCATTGATTTTCCAGCACCTACCCATAATAGACAAGAGACTTTGTGATCTGATTTTGCCTCCCCTTCCAGCTCCATTAAATACAACTTATTCATCCAGTAGACCTCAGTTCAAAAAACTTGAAGTCTCCAAAAGACAGCGTATATTTCCTCCACTTGGAATGCCCTTTCCCACCATTTTCCTGAAAAATTTTCACACTGATTCCTTTAAGACTCTTCTAACTTGGCTCTGCCAACTCAAGCAAGAAGGTCCACGTTACCGAAGTACCATACTTAATCTAATTCAGGAAAGTCTTCTCAAGTGCCAGCAAGCTCTTTAAAAATAACCATTATTTTTATTTGTTGTACAGTATTTTTCCAATGCCAATTACTTGCCAGACACCATATCTGGAGTTTAGTAGACATATCTCAATTTAATTATCTCACTTTTACCTTTGTTTATATTTAAGCATAGCAAGGATGTGGAGTCATTCTAAGCAAAGTGGTTTGAGTATTCGAAACAGACATCTTTCTCTCATTATTATAGGTGTATCAACTTACCTATGCCTTGCTCCTGATGGAATTTGGGACCCCCAAGGACCAGATCTCAGCAACTGTTCTTCTCCTTGGGTCAATCATATAACACAGAAGGTAAATCACGTGACTGATAAGGAAGGCTTTGCTAAATCTATATACTCCGTTGCTGATTGTAACTGTTGAAAATAAAAGTTAGGAGTTTAAAAAGAAATGAATGTGGAAAAACTCTCTGGAAATTTATAGCCATAAAGTCAAAGGTGGCATACTGATCATAAAATAAATAGAATTAAGAACGGACAAGAAAAAAAAGACCATCTCATTTTAATTTCAGATTCAAAAACAACTTCCAATATGCTATGTGCTAATTCTAGATTTAGTTGTTTTAAAGTGTAAATCCATGAACTTCTTCTAAGTCTAGTAACATTGCTTATAATAATTTTATTATTAATAAAATTTCTATGGTATCATGAACTACAGATATAAAAGTCCAAGAGACATTATAAATCAAGCAAACAAAAGCTTCTAGCATACATACATATGGATTTTTCCTGTGGAAATAATAATTATAATAAAAAAATCTACCTTTGAAATCTTAAACCATTTGATAAATGCTCTGTAACCTAATCATTTATCAGTGCTAAAAGTATACACACATGTGTGACAGAATCTTGCAGACTCAAATTTGCAGGCCTTATTTGGTTGCAATATGTTGAACATTTTTATTATTAATGCACTGTGGGGCTTTGAATTGATTTCATTACAAACAGAGACCAGATGTGCATTTATGCCAAAAGGGCTGTGAGATGAATCCTTATTATAGCAATTTATGTGGATTTATGCACTCCTAAAATGGAGAGTCCTTCTATGGCACATTAGCTATGCTGAGGAATTTCTGAAAGAGATTTTTTCCTGAGAAATATTACAAATGATGGTCTTACTAAAAGCATGCCTGTGCCATTTGCTCTTTTGTCTATTTGTTTTTAACCAGGCTTATCCTCAATAATACACTGTATAATAATCCATAAATATCAACCCAGTAGATCATTTAGCAGATGAGCCATAACTATCTATTTACCCTAAATCATGGAAGAATAGTTGTTATATTGACTCTAGTTACCCTCTTACATATGCATCTCCATACTTGTTGCTATTCATAATGATGGTTCTCCAATTTCAGCACTGTTCCTGCCACAGTTTTTATGTCCTTTGATTTCATTACAATGTAGCTCAGACCCCAGGGCAAATAACTCTTGCTGCATATATCAGATTAAGGGATCAGTAGCATATTCTTTTACATTAGCAACTTTTAAAAAATGCTCCCTAGATCCTTAGCCCAGGGGTTAATATAAATTCAATAATAACTCACCTACAAAGCTGAGTGTTTTCATGATAATTTCTAAATATGGTTGGACTATTTCATTGCAGAAATTACTGGATGACTTTAACTGATAATGATATTTAATTCCTTTCTTTCCTCTGCAGCTCTGCTAATCTTAGGACAAAAGAGATAATTCCTTTCAAAGACCAGACAGCTGTTGGCTATTTGATTTATGGATGGGATGTTTTTGTTTTGTTCTATGGCCTCTACTTCCAGAGCATTTCTTTTTAGTGCTGATGAATCTTTATAGTAATGTTATGTTGTATTATAATTATATTAAAATTAAAGAATTTAATTTCAATAATACATTAAATTTGTAAAAGCTAATTGGTGGGTTTTAAGCACTCTGAGTAGTGTTTATCTCACCTAGGGTCTGTTGGTATGGATCTGGGGTTTTAACTAGTTCTGCCTTACTCCTAACTTCACACTCTCACCACATTAATTAAGTGGTGCATACTTACCTATTACTTACCCAGTAGTTTCTCCTTGCTCTGTCCATACTTACCTGGCTGTGTCTCTTGTACCTCCAGATATTTATGCAACTCCTTGAATGTAAACAATGCCTGATCAGCTTTTTTTACTACAAAACACCAGCACTTTTAATATTATCCTTGTAAACCTCTAAGAAAGGATAGTCCCTACGCAGTGTCCATCAAGTTATTTGTTCATTTTTTCCTCTTTCCTCCCCAAAGCATCCTGAGCATAATTCATCCCTTTCCTCATCTCTTTCCACATCTCAGGAATAGAGTCCCAACAACAGATAGGTGGAACATGTCAAGAGGGTGGGTTTACCAGGTACTGGGGCAAGAAAGGCAAACCGCACAGACTGAGGAGGAACCCAGAGATAGTTCCAGGACAAGAATGTTCCCAACCCTGATGCTTGCAGAAAATTAGACCAGAAATTAGAAGCAGAGAGCCTTTGAGAAGCATTCACTATCCCTTCTCCATTCATCCACCCCACTGGCCAGAGCCAACTGGAAGCCAAAGCTGAGGGCTGCTTTTACTGACTTCCATTTAAATCCACCTCCTGGAGCAGGGAGCAGGATGGAGGAGTGTGGAACACCACCTGAAATAGCAGGCAAAAGGTGCCCAACAGAGCGCTCAGCTTTTCTCCGCTCATTTCTTCAGCCTTTCTTCCTTTCCATCTCTTTCTCCTCCCTCCTTCCTTTCCCTTTTTCTGAACCCTCTCCTCTGCTCTGAATCTCCCAGGTGTCCTCTATTTTTTTTTCTTTCTGCCATATTGGAAAATTGTAGCAAAATAGACAACTTTAATAATTTATCCCCTTTGCTGTCAGTCATGGTGGTGCACACCTATAATCCCAACAGCTATGGAGCCTGAGGCAGGAAGATGGCAAGTTCTAAGCCAGCCTCAGCAACTTAGCGAGGTTCTAATCAACTTAGCTAGACTCTGCCTCAAAATAAAGAGTAAAAAGGGCTCGGGATGAGTCTCAGTGGCTACACACCACCATTGGATTCAATCCCCAGTACCAAACAAACAAACGATTCATCCTCTTCTCCACCAACCCCTTCATGGAAACAGGGTAGTTTCTCTCTCTCCAGGATGTTTGTGAGTGAGTGTCCTTTGAAGGGTGAGACATTTCTGTTTTAGTTCACTTGTGTTGCTATAACACTGTGTCCTAAGTCTATAGTTTATAAACAAATGAAATCAATTCCTAGTGGTTCTGGGGCCTGGGAAGTCCTGGATTAAGGTACCAGCAGATTCAATTTCTGATAAGGCCCTGCTATCTGGTTCTAAGGTAGTAACTTCTTATTGCGGTCCCCACATGAAAGAAGGTGCTAGGCAGCTTTGTGGTGCCTCTTTTAGAAGGGAACTAATCCTATTCATTATGGCTTTACCCCTGTGACTTAATTACCTACCCCAAAGCCCCACATTTTACTACTATCACTCTAAGGATTAGGTTTCAACACATGCATGTGGGGAGCACAAACATTCAGATTATGCCAAACTCCTTAGTTTTACAGGTCTTCTGAGAAATTCATGGAGACTTGGAAGGAAAGGGAACTGGCTTCAGGATCTTGATAGATGAGTTACAGTAGACCAGTCATTGACTCTGGATTGTAGTTTCCCTATCTGTGATCATTAATTTCAGAATCAGTATTTGCTCACTATCTTTCAGCACCATTATAGACTACAATTATAGACACATACAAGAATCAGGACACTTAACTTAGATGGAAGAAACAAACTTTATATTTTCTTTAAAAGTGACTTGCTGTTTACCCCCTTAGGGGGAGAAAATAGACAAAGAAACTTAGTGATTTGGGACTCACGATGAATTTGGGACACTTATATAGCAGTGAAATTAAAGATTAAATTTGTTTGTTTTTATTTTTTTGTGATGCTGGGCATCAAACACATGGCCTTGCATATGCTAAGCAAGTGCTCTGCCACTGAGCTACACCCCCAGTTCAAATACTAAATTTTATGTTACAGTAGAGAGTGGATTTTGTTTTATTAGAGAAATCATGAACTTTTGAATGAACACTTCAGATTCTTGAAGGAATTTGTTGGAAACATCCCCGATTGCTTGCTTGCTTGCTTGCTTGCTTGCTTGCTTTCATTCTTTCTTTCATTTTAAGAGAGAAGGACAGTGAGAAAGAGAGACAGAATCAATTTTTACTGAGTTTTTTCACAAGGCTTTCATTGCTCTGACACTTAGTTGTGTATGTGGGTGCTGGGGTTTGAACCTGTGTACTTGCAGATGTCAGGCAAACACCATAACTTCCAAGCCACTGGTCCAGTCCCCCACCCCCTGAATTGATGAGATTTAATAAAAGACACAATTTTTACAGAAAGGAAACATTCTCCCAGCGATGACTTGCGAGGGGGTCTTTAGGTAGATGAGTGGAAAGCTGGATGGATCTAGGTGGGTGGAAGAATGGATGGATCACCTCTAAACTTGCTTCCCTTGTCTCACACAAGAGCTTTTGGGGGACATCTACTGTTAAAACCATAACAGTGGGGAGTCCAAGACTTTAGACTTTTTAAACTTGCCTTCAATTATGACAGAAGTATTTTGTTTATATACTAGATTTAGATTTATAGTAACAGGTAGATCTTTCAAAGACATGGTAGTTAGCTAGTTATGTTCTAAATACTTTGAGTAATTCCTTCAAAATTATTTTGGGGGGCCGGGGTGGTGGCTCAGCAGTAATGGCACTTACCTGGCATGCACAAGGACATGAGTTTGAACCCCAGCACCATGTAAGCACTGAAGTGTTGGAGCAATGAAAGTCACATGAAAAACTAAATAAAATTTATTCTCCTTTACTGTCTCTCACTGTCCCTCTCTCTCTTTAAAAAAATAAAGAAGACAGAAAATTATTTTGGCCAGTGAGGAATGATTGTTATAATAAGTCTCACAGAATCTCAAAGATAATTTCAAAAGAAATTGTTTTTACTTCATATCAAAATTTAAAATATGCATAGTATCTGTTTCTGTCATAATTTATTGTCCTTAACTAAAGCTGTAGAATTTCCCCTCCCCTGTTCAGTCCTAGTTGCAATCCCACCTTGTAATACAGGCATTAATTTAGTAATCTGCACACACTTGTAAAATTTGTCATTGTGTTTATGCTCATTTCTAAGAAATAATTTTAGTAAAATTTAATGGAAGAAATATTGGAGATAGATATTTTAGTGAAGTCTATAAGTTAGAAATGACATATTCTCTGAGAATGGAAGACTTGGGGCAGATGCAGGATATACGTGTATTTTTGTTAGGATATAAGATAATTATAGTCCATAATAACTAGAAAGAGAGAAATGAGTGGGGTGATCGAAAAGAGAGACTTCAGATGCCACTGGAGAGAGTGTGTAATTGAAGGGTGGTCAGGAGAGGTGGTCGTGAATTGACTTCAGACTGTAGCAGCTATAGGAGGACCTGGCTAATGGCCACCATCAAGTTTAGGAAACCAGAAACTCTGGGAGGGTGCGCAGTGCCTCCTTGCCTTTTTTTTTTTTTTTTCCTCCTCTCACTTCCAACAGACAGGAGGTCGATCATGTGTTCCTCTAGTGAGGCCACTGCTTTTTGTTGTTTTTATGTCGTGTTAGGTACTGAACCAAGTAGCAATCTACCACTGAACTATATCCCCAGCCCTTTTTATTTTTTTTATTTTGAGACAGGGTGTCACTAGATTGCTGAGTCTAGCCTCTGAACTGACAATCCTAAGTTAGCCTCCTAAATCACTGGGAGGCAAGGTGTGTGCCACCCCACCCTCTTGACCACTGCTTTTTACCTTCCTCCACTCCAGTACCAAACTTAGAGCAATTTCTCACTCCAAATTTCCTTTCATTCACTCCTGAGTGCTCTAATCCAAACCAGAAGAGACCACTTCTTTTTAAATTATTTAATACTTTCCCATTATTCTTAGCATGATTCCCAGTATCTTCATGTGACTGCCAAATGGTGTCTACTTACAGGTAAGCTGCTTCTTGCTCATACATGTCCAGCATCCTAAACTTCCTTTTAGCAGCTCCACCATGACTTTTTGTGCTGTACTAAAAGTGCTTCGGTCTAAAATTCCACCCACATGCCAACCTAATGCCTTCTTTACGATTCCTTTTCAAATTGAACATTCTTCTTAAGATAAACTTTTCCTAAATCATTCCCTAACTTCACATATCAGGTTAAAATGCCTGTAAACTATTTTATTTAAATTGTACACATAAATTTTTAACAACTCATTCCATTACTGGTATTTAAGGTCTGTGTTTTCTTTTTCTTTTTTTTTTTTTTCTCTTTT